>CAUYPK010090791.1:0-30719 GCA_963574355.1 Loris lydekkerianus
TTTTATTTTTTTTTTTTTTTGTGTTTTTTTTTCTTTTAGTGTCTTGTTCTTTTTTTCTGTTTTGTTCTTCTGTTTGGGGGCGCGGGGGGGGGGGGGGGGGGGCGCGCCCCCCCCCCGCGGACCGCTCCCAAAGAGTAGCGGTGAGGGTGTAAGAGTAATTCATTTATGCAAAGCCTTTTAAGACTTCAGGAAAACACGGTACTCATGTTTTGTCATTTGCCAATTCAGAGTCTTGCATAAAAGTATAATGTGCCTTATAAAACCAGTCTCCTAGTAATTCTATGTAAACTAAGTTGCTTTCATTGAATTATACTCTTAATGCCCTGAATGAAAATCCTGTTGAAAGGGCTGGAAATCCCAAGCCGTGGAAGAAAATCACATCCGCACCTGTAACAATTCTGTCTGCTAAAATGTCTGCCTCTGTTAAAGGAGGAGATGCAAAGTTGTCATAAAATGGCAACAAGAGAGTGATATAAAGGCAAAAGAATAATCCTGACGATTTGCTTTGTTGAGAGTGGAGGGTGGTTACGGTTGGATTGTAGATCTACTGGCCTCAGGCGCGTATCCTTTGCCAGGAGTTAATGGAGCCTCCAGAGTGCATCCCTGGCTTCACCACGTCCCTTATGATCTAGATAAGATTGGGTGAATTCCCTTTTCACCTCCGCCATCCACAGCACTTCAGCCTTTCTACTGCCTCTGAGTTAGAATCCTTCTCTTGCTGAATTCCCCGAGGTTCAGGATGGACTTCACCCCATCCCTGCTCTACTACAGCAACCCCTCTCGGAAGAATCTCAGGTTCTTCCATCCACACAGACCGTTCTCCCTCTGCCACTCTGTTTCAGTGTGTGTCTCCCTCTCTCGCACACACATACATGTACACACCACTTACAGAAGTTGTGCATTTGTGTGAGCAACACTTGACTAAAGATTTCAGAAAACCGGGAGAGGTGGAAGCCTTACTGTACTAAAATGCTGCCCCTCCAAACTGAGCATCGCTGTGCACATCCCCCCTTACCACTCACAGGGACACTCACTGGTCTCTGGCTACCACTCCAGCTCCTCCCCACCTCCTCATTCCTAACACCCCTCAATATCTCATGCACAGAAATTCTGAAATTCCTTTGGTTGTCTTAATGGCCGCAAGCTCTCTGTGCTCCCTGTTGCATCTACAAATGACTTGTCAAGATACTTTCCTCAAATAGCTGCCTTCCTGGGAATAATTCTGGTAGCAGATGTGAAAACAATATATTCTCCTACCACCTACATAGCTCTTTCTCTCCTCCCTCCTTTATGTGACTCAATCAATGTACTCCATAGCTAGGACAATAAGCAAATGCTACATTGTGGATTTGACAATGCCTGGTAACTAATTCTCATAGCACCACCCACAGACAATCTTTTTGGGTTATGGAACATCTGTCTCTCTTCTAGGCTTCCAATCTTACAATTGGTAGATTTCCCACTGTCCCTGAGCAGAGCTGAGAGCCATAGAATCGAAAGGCCTCTGGATGGTTTGGGTCCCAAGCCAAAGAATATACAGGTGCGCTTAACCTAAAGGCTTTGCTGGCCTGAGCTGTGTCAAACATAAGGTGCACCTGTATACTCTTTGGCTTAGACCCAAACCAACTAGAGGCCTTATCAATTCTATGGCTCTCAGCTCTCTTCAGGGACAGTGGGAAATCTACCAACCATAAGATTGGAAGCCTAGAAGACAGACAGATGTTCAACAATCCAAGAAGATTGTTGGTGGATAGTGCTATGACCCTGAGTCCACATCAGGACAGATGCCAAGAAAGTAATGACAAGCAGAATGGATTTCAAGATCATTCAGTAGAAGTGAGCATGGAAGGAACAGCAGTGTGTCACTTTCAAATCTATATATGTCATACCAAAGACCAAAATTAAACAGACTAGGAAAATATAGAAAAAGGTGGCAGCAGATGCAATCCCAAGAGCACCAGGTGTCATTTTTTTCATGTGGCAAAAAGAGGAGAAAAGGAGGGGACTGATTTTCTGAATCTATGACCTTAAACATTAGGCCAATTCTGCACCAAAAGCATCCAAGATGCCGCACAAAAAGGCCTGCCACCTCCGTCGCCACTGTTTCTGCCAGGTTGACCTATCCTGTTTTGCTTGCCTCTGCCCACCCTCCCGTCACCCCACTTTTGCCCATAAACCCACACACCCACACATGAAGGACCAGTCCTGTTGCTATTGCCTCTATATGGAAACTAGAAGGCTTTCTATACTTCTTCAGGATACTTGTGTTTTTACCCTGTAAGAGGAAAAATGCTATCTTGGCAAAAAGATTTCAAGATTTCATCCCTCCTTCCTCAGGGAACAGCGTAAAGAGGTTTGCAGGTATGTGATGTGCCTGTACTTTTGTCAGAAAAAATATTCCTGTTCTTTCCAAAAATTATTCTCTGACTCTGCTGGCTTCCTTTCTCAGCACAAAGGGAGCAGCTTAGCCAAGGATTATGAGCAATTTGGGAGGTACCATTTCCCTGCCAAGTTGCCAAGTCACGAAGGAAATGCAACCTGTCTAGTGACAAAAGGATCTGGAAAGAGTGATGGCTGGGGGATCTCTGAAAGCAGCAGCAGGGAGCTGTAGAGGGAAATAAAATGCACATTCCAAAGGAAATGCTAAGAGCTCTCCAGCTGAGCCCCAGCATCTAATCACAGAAAGCCCAGATCAAAGGGTCTGAGCAGCAGATCTTTTCAGCCCTTTTCCTGGTCACCTCGCCAGCAGCACTACATACCCCAGTGGGGCTCTTCACCCTGATTCCATCTTCCCTTGCCTCTTTCCTGATATGCTGGCATTTCTCCTTTCCTGTCCCTGACCTCCAGAGCTTAATCCTCAGAGCTCTCTTCTGCATATATCCTCACTCCCTAGCTGATCTCATCCACCCTGCAAGAACCATCCATATGCTGATGACATTCAAATGCATAACACCAGACCTCTCCACAGCCTTCCATGAGGGCACAGTTCTATGGCTCATAGATTATTTACAAACCTACCCAAAGAAGCTTATTTGCTGATCTTACTCATTGGTGGTATAAACGTGAAATGGTCCTACTTTCCCCAGTCACTGCCCTGCTCAAAAGAATCTGCTCTGCAAACATCTCCCTGCTGGAGAGAAGGGGATTTGTAATAGCTCAGCCCAGTTCTGTCATTTCTTGGTTGCTTTCAATTATTAAAAAGAGAGTAATTCCAGTTCTTAAAAATCTGTCTCCATTTTAGCTCTTATAACTTATATTTGATCCAAAGCCCTCCCCACAGGGTAGGCTGGACTTGGCCCTGCTGCTCCCACACACTCTGTCTCTCCTTCCAGTTCCTGCCACTGTGGTACTGGGGCAGGAGGACAGAAAGAGGTGGCCCAGGTGCCAACTGCCAAGCCAGCTATGCTCAAACTGCCAGACCCATTCCCTAAGTTGCCTCTATTTCTTGTCTACCCCTGCCTAGACATTGGTCCCCTCTGTGATAGGGATTCAAGCAGACTCTCAGGAACACATTTCCTCTGGGTTTGTTCTTATTACCCACCTTCTCAGCACCCCCAATGAGACATTCCTCTCCTAATAGGCAACTCTCTTTTGGGGAGACCTGTAAATGCATAGCCACTCCCTCTGGGGCACCTCCTAAAGCCACAGAATGCTCACATATCCATGCTGTGCCCAAAGTGGTAGTGAAGGCAGCTTCACGGGGCTGTCTTGGGGCTTTGGCATCCCTCCCCAGACCCTGTCTCCTCACTCCAAAACCATCAACACTTGGACAGAGGAAGTAACAGATGACTCCTAATTCCCAAGCCAGGGAAGGTGGGAATGGTTCGGGCACCCTCTGTGGACTTGGGAACTTTGTACCCCTTATTTGGGGGAGAAGAGCAAAAGAAATAGTCTCTTAACCAGCAATACACTTGAAGTAGCTAATTTTTTCTCTCCATCAGAGGAGACCAGCTCTCTTCATCCAGGGAGCATTGGGACAACCGGAATGGGGCCAGTTCACTAACTGGTGTCGCTCCTGAAGCCCAATGCTGACACTTCTCTGACTTTCGGCCATAGGGTGCTTAGTGCCTTGGGGTCTCTGCTGTGGGGCTTTGCAGGCAATTCTAGGGGCAGAGATCCCACCACATACCCAACACCAGCCATTACACCATTTTTGACACGTCAAGACCAAGATGGATTAGAGTATCGAAAATTTAAAAATATTGCCCTGAAAGGCCCAGGAGGCCCCTGTGCTTGTGGTTGGAACTGGCCATGCTCCATATCATCTCACTTGATAAAAGAGGACGACTCAGATCTATCAGCAGTTGAACCACATGGTCACTGCTACAGACTCAGTGGACCCCCTCCCCAAATTCATATGGTATAACCGTAATGCCAACGTGATGTTATTTGGAGGTGGGTCTTTCAGGAGGTGATTATGTTTAGATGAGGTGAAGAGGGTGGAGCCCAGTGATGGGATTAGTGCCCTTATAAGAAGAGACACTGGAGAGCTTTCAAGCCTCTCCACCGTGGGAGGACACAGGGAGAAGGCAAGCAACAGTCTTTAAGCCAGCAAGCCAGCTCTCACAAGACACAGGATCTGCAGGCACCTTGATCTTGGATTTCCCAGCCTGAAGAACCGGAAACATAAAAGTCTATTGTTTCAGCCACCCAATGTATAGTACTTTCTTGTAATTTCAGATTAATATAAGGGTAAACATGATTAGATTACACTATCAGCATTTGAAAGGTCAAGTCTGTATTGTAGTTGAGCCCTTAACCCAAACTGATTAAAACATTAATAACAGACCAAGAAATGAATGTCATCACAGGCTGCCCTGCTGGAGTACCAGGTATAGGGGCCTTGCCTCCCCATCCTTTGTACCAGCCACATGATACATTCAGCATTTATCAAGTCCCAGAGCAGGATAGACACTTGATAATCAGAGATGAATCCATCCTCTCTAGAGTGTCAGTTGGTTTAAGGAAAGGGAAAGATGTGAAAACAAATCCTCACACTACAGAGGGAAAGCTCAGCCGTAGAGGAGGCAATTCTCTTGTGAGAATCAGGAAACTCAGAGGCATAGTATTCATCCCAATTTCTGAAGAATTACTAGATCAAAAGGACAATGTTAGGGGGAGGCTGGGATAAACAACATTAATTTTTGGAATAAGACTATAATGGTGTCTGATTCATTTTTGTAACTCTAGTACCTAATAACTAAAACACCCTACAAGACAATAAACACCACACCCCAAAATGGTGAATGACAATGTCCTTTATCTATTTGAAGGGCTATGAAGTGGGACAAGAATTAGGGTTTCTCAGAGTTGATCCTGATCTAGAATGAGGATTGGCTGATGGAAGGTCCAGAAAGGCCTATTTGGGCTCAAAACAAATCATTTCTAATGATGATAATGCTCCTACAATGAAGACATCTGTGTACAGGCACTTGTCACTGGAGGGGTCAGGCAGAGGCTAACCCATTGCTGGTTGGAGGTGCAGAAGGGAGGGTTCTCACCTCAGTCAGAGTCCAGTGCAACCTCCAAATAACTCGAAGATCTGCTCATTCTGTTTTGAAGAGGATACCACTCATCTGAATGCTTCGTTTCCTATGTGCTTATTAAACAATACTCTCCATAGACACGGCAGGTCATCAGAACAAGAAAATCCTGCCAAAGAGGGCTGTTTATGAAAAGAGCTTATATGCCAAATGATCTCTTTGTTGTTTGGACCTATGGTTAAAGGATTGGAATGCTTGCTCTGGGACTTTGGGAATGGAGTGTCACTGTCAAAAAATTAAAATTGGAATTAAAAGCTTTTTATTTGTATACACTTAATGATCAAAAGAGGCATTTTCTTCCTACAAAATTTAGTCAACTTTCCATGTGGTTGCCATGGTGATCTGAGCTAATACCTGCCTCCTGCTAGGAGACTCCAGGCTCCCTGCAGCACTACCATGACTTCCCAAACTTGGCCGACACTCTCCGCTTCTCTTCAGGGACATTAGAGCCCTGGCTTCCAGTTGTGTGTTGTGTCTTACTTTAGTAGAAGTAATAAAAGGAGGACATTTAAATCCTGGCCTTTGTTTTAAATAACTTTTTGAAATAGCTTTTTAAAAACACTACATGGCACATCATAAACACACATACTTACACATACACAAATATAGTACAGTGCAAATAAGGTAAAATGACCTGAAATTTCATTCAAAGAGGACTTCTGTTAATATCTTAACACACTCTGTGGATTTGGGAGCTTTGTACCTCTTATTTCTGCTGTTGCCTTTATCATTTATGTATGTTCATACATCCTCTTCTTTCTATATAAAATAGGATTAAACTGTACACGATCTTTTGAAACCTTAATTTATGACTTCAAATGTCATATCATGGTTATCAATCTTTATCAGTGAACATAATAACATCTAATATGTATTGAGAGTTAAAAAGGAGACATTGTATCACTCCATTTAATTCTCATAAAACTCCAGCCAAGTTAGAATGCATTGTTATGCCTATTTTGCTGTTATTATCTCCATTTTACAAATAGCTAAAGCCATGCATCAAAAGACTAAGTGCCCAGATCACACAGCTAGTAAGCGTAGCATTGAGATTCAGGCACTCTGGTGCCGAAGCCTGTGTACTTTACTGCCACCTGATACCTATCTCTGAACAATGCCACTTTTTTTCAAAGGCAGCATGGTCGTTTGTGATATGGATATACGTTAATTTCTTTACTCAGTCCCCTCTTGATGAGAAGTTAGATTGTTTGCAGTACTTTGCAACCATAAGCAATACTTTGATAGACACATTTGGATATGGCTTTGTTAACCTCATGAGTTTACCTCCTCCCTTAGTAGTTTACCTCCTCCCTTAGTAGACACTTCTTGTAGGATTAAGTCAAAGGACTTGCTTTGACCTTTATAAAAGACTACAAAGGTTGTCTGACTGTACAGATGTTAAAGTGCTTCATTTCACCCATTGTTGGCAATACCAGATTTGTCCCTGGTGATTTCAGTTGTAGTTCTTGCTAGACTAAGGTTGAACAGTATTTCCTTTTTATCAACATTTTGATTTTATTCTTGAGTTACTTGTCTTTCCCTTTGCCTCTTTTTTAAAGTAGGGTGCTCATCTCTCGTTGGTTCACTTTTCACAACTCTCCCTAGGTGCACCTCAATGGGTACAGTTATGGGCAGTAAATCATTTCTTTCAGCACCTGCCCTAAACTTTTCCTGTTGCAGGAGAGGTAAAAACCACATTTTCTGAAGTCCCTTACAGCTAAGACTTCATATGTGATGTCGTTCTACCACTTGGACAAGATGGTAGGAATCTTGAGAGAGTCAGCCCAAGAGACAACTACTGGGTTCACTCTGCTGCTGTGGCATCAGTGGGCTTGGTGGGGCTCATTAACCAACAGCTCTAGCCACAGCTTCCTGATCTTCAGCTTATGGCTATGACCCTGTGACCCAATGACCCTGTAACCCTACACAGAGGAGACAGCAGTGTCCTCAGCAGTCTCCTGGGTTAACTAGAGCAGCAGTCTCCTTTGGTGAGCATCTCTGAAATCTCCTTCTCTGGCCCTTCCAACTATTTGGCAATCACCTAATTCTGTACATTCAATCCTTTCCTGCCTACAGAGCCAAAGTGGACTCTGCAACTGAACCCTGATCACTAAATGTTAAACCGTGCTAAACACGTCTTAGGAATATTTTTTCCAAGTGTACCATCACTGATCCTCTGCTATTTAAACAGAATTTTGTTTATAGTCATATTTTACAATTCTTTCTTCATGGTTCCTGGTTTATAGCAGACCTGAAAGAATTTGTTCTTCTCAATATAAAAACTATTTTTTCTTTCTTTGTTGCTATTAATATTTACAACTACTTTACGACTGCCATAGCCCATAGTCCCCCTGCTTTTTGAATGTCTTCTATGGCCCCTGAAATGTGGATTTTTTTTTTTTTTTTTATGCTATGGATTGGCAAACTCTTTCTGTAAAGGACCAGAGTGTAAATTTTTTGGCTTTGCTGGATATGTGGTTTCAGCTGCAACTATTTCACTCTATTACTGTAGTATGAAAGTAGCCAGGGATGATATGTATATGTTGCACACACCATATGTGACCTGCTAGCTTTATTTGCTGACACCTGTCTTGTTCCTTACCTTTGTTTACTTATTCTTGGGTTGGCATGCCCTCTGGTTTATCATAACTCTAAGTCTTTTTACATTAATACTTCTTCACAAAATTTTTCTGGCTATTCTTGATTATTCCTCTAGAAAAAGTTAGAATCATTTCTTCAAGTTGATAAAATCTTATTCGAATTATAAGCAGAGTATGACATAATTCATAAAAAACTTAAAGAAAATGCCATCTTTACAAATCTGTAGTTTGACCTCTACTCAATTCTCCTGCTGTGAATTTTCTTCCTAGAAGAGCAATACAGGCAGAGACTCGAATCCCAGCTCGGCCACTTCTAGGCAGTTGGACTTTGGGCAAGTTGCTTTTCTGTGCTATTTTCTCATTGGTAGAAATATTATCTCTATTGTAGGATTTGGGGAAGATTAAATAATTTACAGGCACACAAAAAGCACTGTTGACCTACTGCCCTAAATTTTATGTTTCATTTATTAGAAAATAGTGGTTATACTTTATTCTCATCTATTAATAACTTTAAAATATGGTTCTAGTGTTTCACTATTAACCATAGTGGAAATAACTCATGGAAATTACCCAGATATTATTTATTACTATTTTACTGCTTATCTACTATATGTATTGACTTTTGTCAACTGCCTTTGCTACATCTGTTAAAAATCAACACTTTTTCCCACCTTTCCCCCTTAATATAGAGAATTATATTAGCAGATTTCAACTATTGATCCATCTTTGTTCAAATGAATCTCACTTTCCCATGATGCTAACATTTTACTCATTGCTAGATTCTATATGCTTGTACTTTGAGATTTTCCTATCAACATTCTTAGGAAAGATTAAATCACTCAGCTAATTATTTTTAAGAGCTACCTTCACTCACTCTTCTATATTAATGTTGTGCATGCTTCATAAAAATAATTCAGAAGGCTCACTTCTCTTTCTCCATTCTAGGACACTTGTAAACAGCCTAACGACTGTCCTATTGTCAATCATTTAAAATTATCCAACTGAAAACTGTGCTTGATGTTTTATTGACAACTGGCTCAATTTCTTCCAGAATAATTGGTCATCCTCATTTTTATCAGTTCTTTTCAGTCAGTTTTATTGAAGCTTTTCTTAAGAAAGCATTCATTTAGCCTGATTTTTCTATTTGTTGGCAGATTACATTTGGATTTACTGGTTACAGAAAAACTGTAAAACTTTTCTAGTTCATCTTGTCTCATTTTTTATTATTTCTTTCCTCAAGTTCATTCACTGACTTTTAATTAAAAAGAAAAATTACTCATTGTTACATCTACCTCACTCTACACTACTCACAGAAATTTCCCCTACTGCTCTCCAGACTTTAATGTGCAGGCTTTGACGGCCCTTAGACATACCATCCACTGAAGAAGAAGCCCTCGTGCTAGGCGAGCCAGCACATAGGGAGGGGGGAAAGGCAAAGAAAAACAATGGCTTCTGGGACAGGAGGTTTGTTAGGCTACGAGAATGGCTGTCAATCCTGACTATACATCAGGATTATGTAAGGTACTCCTAAAAAATAAATTCTAATCCTTTCACCCCTCCCCAAACCACTCCCATCAGACTCTTCAGGGTAGGACCCAAGCATCAGTATTTTAAGTCTCCCCAGATATACGCGCACCCAAAGTTGAGAACACCTAGGGGCTAGAAATATAGCAGGAGGATAAAGAACCCAAGTCTTTAGATGATTGAGACCACCTGTCTCCAGCCCACACCTACCACTCGCAGACTCGGGCTCCAGACCAAATCGTGGGCTTGCTGTAGGATTCAGTTCTAGACATAAAGGCTTAAATCTTTCTGTAGGGATCTGAGACGTAAGATCACATTGTTTTCACTACCTTATTCTTGGGTTGGCATGCTCTCTGGTTTATCATAACCAGATAGGTTCTGGCATTAGAAATACCTTAAGGGGAAAAAAACAAAACAAAACACACACATACACAAAAATGCAAAAGTTCCCTCCCAGTGAAGGTGGAAAAGCAATGCTAGGGGCCTGAAAGCCTCAGAAAGGCAGTTCCTGTGGCTCACTTCTATGCAGCTTAGGGGAGAGCAGCAATAAGTCTTCAGGAAAAAGACTTAGAACCATGGAAATAAACCCTAACATCCTGGGAGTAAGATTCAATATCTCTCGTCCATCCATGATCTAGATGTGATAAACCTAGAGGATGGCATTTTCAAATTAAACACAGAGCTCAGAGGAAAGCTGCTCAAATCACAAACAAGATAAGGTAGAAACTTTATTGAATAACTATTCTTCAATTCAACCCTAACCCTATCCCCCCACAAAGTACTCATTTACCTGTGTGAATTAAGAGGTCAGGCTTTTCCTATCTTTTTTCTTCCATTTTATTGTAAAGCTAATTAACTTATCTTTAGTGCTGGACAACATGTCAACTAAGTTAGGCTTTGTAAATTCCTCATAATCAATCTGAGAGTAATTTTACTCATTTCATGTGATAATCAGTGGCAATCCAAAAACCTCCAGCTTCCCCGATAATCCAGGATGGAGTCAGACAGACTAGTCCAAGGTCCTAACTCTCATTCAGTTTGTCCCCTTGGGCACTTTTTTTGATTTTTAGTTTCAAATCTTCTGTATCTCATGGGGTTGTTACGAGGATAAAACGAGATAACTCATGAGAAACGCTTAACACCAGGTCTGCCACCTCATAAACACTCCATCCCCTCAACCAACAGCTATTCATTTGTTGCATTATATGATTATGCATCATAATCGTAGGATTATGCCAGGCACTACAGACACAATGGTGCATGAAATCCAACTTGATCGCTGTTTCCATGGAGCTTATAAGCTAATTCTCAATAAATGCCCACTATTATTATTTCAAGATGCGAAGAATGGGAACAATCCGTTCACTGCTAAAAATAGTGTAAGTGGTACAGCAAGAATTTGTGAACTTTTACTTGAGCATGCAGATTCCCAAATGACAGATAAGTGTAGTTAAGTTTCACGGTAAGAAACAATGCAACCCTGAAGGGCTGGATAACTTTCTGGCTTTGATGAAATTAGCAATAATGATGATTAATGAGCATGTGGATACACCCTGAGAGGACCGTCTTTCTACTCTCATGAAGTCTTCCCAGTGCTCTAACTCCCACTTCAGTCACTTCACCTCTCTGGACTGGAGTTTCCTCCTGTGCAGAATGAAGGAGCAGTGGTATACCCAATTATTTTTAAGATTTCGGCCAGCTCTAACACTCTTCAATAATTTTAGGTGTATGTGTTTTTTGTTTTTCCCCTAAAAAATGACTCCAATCTACCAGATTTACTATATTAGTATTGAAAACAATTAGGCAGAATGTTTTTTACCAATTAAAATTGTAAATAACATGAATAAAAATTCATGCTGCAGCAGAGGTTTCTCATTGCCTACCCCAACACCCATTTTCCCCATCCTCCTTAGTAGCTAAATCCCAGTTTTATTTGAAGTGTCGATGTGCACTGCCTCCCATGCGACTTTCTCGGTAGAATTATACTAAATTCTGGTCAATGACATGTAAATTGGTCTTTCCAGCCAGTCTCCCTAAATGGAAAAGGGCAAACCCCTGTTCCTCTAATGAACAGCAGTAAACAAAAAGAATATGTGAGAAAATAAAATGCTACTGAAACATGTAAAAGAGAAAAAAAAAATTTGTTTCAGATTAATTGAGGGTATAAATAATTAGGTTACAATGTTTGCATTTGTTAGGTAAAGTCCCTCTTATAATTGTGACCTGCCCCCAAGAGGTGTGCCATACACCCTAACACTGTAGCCATAAAGTGGGAGCACACCCAATGTTCCCTCCTACCCTGCCCCTATCTTGAATTGAGTTTTTCTAAAATAGGAATTTTTGAAACTCAATATTTGTGTAATTATTTTTTTAGTTAAATTTCACCATAACCCAGCAAGCCTTAAGCATTCTCTTTAGAAGATTAAATTAATGGTTCTTACACCCATCACTCTCCTAGGGGGGGAAATGTCATCATACCTGGACTCTTGTAAGCTTTTCATTTAATATTCATTCAATAAATATTTATGAATGTTTCCCATGTAATCTTATACACCATGCAAAAGCAGCCAAAAATCTTTGCACTCTAAGAAAATTACATTTTTATTAGAAAATGTAATGTAGTATTCCAAATAGAAGATTTTACTACTTACATTTAAGAAATTTAAGATGTACTTCTAGGATAAAACATCTGTATTAGGGTTCTCCAGGGAAAACACACCCAATAGGATGTGTGTGTATACATATGTGTATGTTTGTACGTGTGTGTGTGTGTGTGTGTGTGTGTGTGTGTATGTGTTTACCAAAAGACCAGAGAAACTGAGAGACAGAGAAGAAAGAAGTTTGGCAAGTCCAACTCTGCAGGGTGGGCCATCGGGCTGGAGATAGAGCTGCAGTCTGAGTACAAAGACTGTCCACTTGCAGAATTCTTCCTTGCTTGGAGAGGTGAATCTCTTTCTATTAAAGCCTTCAACCTTTTGGATGAGGTCTACTCATGTTATGAAAGGTAATCTGCTTTACTAAAAGTGTACTGATTTAAATATTAATCTCATCCAAAAAGCATCACCTTCACAGAAACATCCAAAAATATTTGACCAAACATCTGAGTACTATGGCCTAGCCAAGTTGACACACAAAATTGGTCATCACAGCAGCTTAGTTTTATTTACAAACCTTCGTTGCAAAGAAAGTCACAGTCTATGTAAATCTGTCCTATAGCACATGTGGAGAGAAACTTCTGGACGCTCAGTGTTTTACACCAACAGGGGGTGAGGAGGGCTCTCTTACTCTCACTGTTTCCTGTTGCTATAAAGGGATATGTGAAGCTGGGTAATGTATAAAGGAAAGAAGTGTATGTGGCTCACAGTTCTACAGGCTGTATGAGAAGCCTGGCTCAGCTTCTGCTGAGGCCTCTTGTGCTGTCAAAACATGGTAAAGAAGTTTCTTTTTATGTGTGCCAAGGTGGAGCAGGCACATACAAAGAGAGACCAACCAGAGAAGCTTAAATTAAGCAAAAAAGCTGTTTTCAGAATATGAATAAATTGAAAAATAAGATCAAACTATATAACTTCTGACATACGAAGAAAACTAGACTTTGTTTGAAGTGAATGTAAAATACCAACAAAATGGAAGAAAAATCAGTGTTAGGATGAATACACTGAGGAATATGAGTAAAGACTGCAAAACAATGTAATTTCTAGATCATGTATTCTGCCTCACTTCTAGTCTATCACATCACAATGCTTGGGCCCCATGATAGTTTAAAATATAACTAATAGATCTGCGAGAGTGATAAAAAAAAAATGGTCCTTTCAAGTGGGTCATATATCTACAGCAGGGGTCCTCAAACTGCGGCCCACGGGCCACATGATGATGTATTTGTTCCTGTTTTATTTTTTTACTTCAAAATAAGATATGTGCAGTGTGCTTAGGAATTTGTTCATAGTTTGTTTTTTTTTAAACCATAGTCCAGCTCTCCAACAGTCTAAGGGACAGTGAACTGGCCCCCTATTTAAAAAGTTTGAGGACCCCTGATCTAGAGGAATGAAATCTACTGTAAGGCTTATCTAGGTTACTTTAAAATGAAGTAAATTCCATTTTCAAAATTATGTCACTTGATTAAGTCATTTTTCCAGGGTTAAAATGTATTATATAATCTTTATATATTATATAATAAAATTATATAATATATAATTATATAATCTTTCATTATATAATCTTTCAGTATGAGAACAGATCACGAATCTTAGTGATTAAGGAAAAAAAATTTGTATTAAATAAAAGAAATATAGATTTATAAGTCACACCATTAGCATTACAGAGTAAGAGAGGGAAGCTGTGTCAGTGATCATTGAACCTAACTTTGTTTTATAGAAGCAGCAACTTCAATTGATAAATAAATTTGTAGTAGGTCTGGCATTCAACCCACATCTTACGATACGAGTTCCACAGTCTTACCCTGTTGCTTTTCCAGGCGTTACTGTTAGGTGTGTAAAGCAGCTTCATCAACTTACAAAGCAGTTTCATTTACAGCAGTGATTTTCAACCAGTGTGCCACGAGAAGACCCCAGGTGTGCCATGGAGATTTTTAAGGTCATTAATTAAATTATTTTTGAAAGAAATTCAAAGCATAGTTAAGTATATTCTTTTTTTTACTCTTTCCTTTGATCAACATAATTGAAGTGTGCTGCGGAAGTTTAACTATAGGTTCAAGTGTGCCATGAGATAAAGAAGGTTGAAAAACCCTCATCTAGGGGCTTTGATAGATCTACTTCAATAAATATAATTTATGGGGCCCAAGTAGCCTTTTATAAGAACAGCCTATCAAGATGTCTGAATAGAGACATCAACTTCCAGGACATCTCAGTAAGAAGAAGTTTAGATGAAAGAAAACAAGGAGTGGTGTGGGTCTGAGGTAAGGGTGCCGGAACCTTCAGAGACTCCTCCATGGGAGGAGGCTGTAGAGCAAAACATGAAGGAGCAAGGAATGAGCAGAGATCAACCCCCGGGAGGCCTGGAGCCCACTGAGAAGGGTAGGTGGGACAGTTTGTTTCTCCCTCCCTCACATCTCTGACAGGCAGCAGGTTCCCAAGCTGCTGGACTTTCTTCCCACATGAGCGACAAAAACTGCTGCCACCAGCAAGCTGGGAGTTAATGGACAAAACAGCAGGTTCCCAGCCCCCAGGGCACCTCCTATCTCCACAACCAGAGTTGGGACAGCAGGCACCATACTACTTCACCCCCCACCATGTGCCTTTGTCCTCCCCAGGGGGGTTTAACTCCTCAGTTTGTCTAGCTCATTCTCACACAGACATTTTCTAACTCTGGGCCAGACTGCAAGAGCCACAGGGGTCCAGTGGGTCCCGGGTGGGCTGCGTGACTCTAGAGCTGAACATTCTGTATGGGCAGCCTCCTGGAGAAAAGGGCAGACACAACCAGAGTGCTACTTTGCCTCCATCTAGACTCCTTTTCTCCCCTGTCCCTGCCCCCTCCATGGCTTCTGAGACAGAGAATTGAGTCACCACAGTGAGACTTTCACAGAAAGTGGGGTTCAGAGCTTTCCTCTGGGGGTCCCACATATACTGAAGGATGCTCAGACTGTGAGTTCCCTCCCCACTACCCCTCCCTTGTGCTGTTTCCCTGGCAACTCCATCACAGAAGAGCACACCTCAAGCATCAAACCTGCTTGGGCACCCAATGGGCAACTAAGACCAATGTGCTTCTCCCTGGCATGGTCTGGGATTTATCTTGTGACCTAAGGAAAGACCCACAGTCCAGATCCCATACCCCTAGGTCTTGATCATATTTCTTGGTGGCACGGAGGAGAGATCTATGGGTTGGCCTTGGGATGTGAGAGGGCATACATGGGCAGAATGGGGGAGAAAGAGCATAGTGTGGGTCCTAGCTGCAGTGTAATTGCAAGGTACCCCACACCCCCACAGAAGGCCTGTGTTCTCAGCTCCGGCCAGAATCCTGGACTTGCTAGTTAGGTGAGGCCCCTTCAGCCACACCGTAGTGGCTTTGCCTAACAGCTGGAATTAGATCTTTGACCCTTACTGAAACAGATGCCTTGCCAGCCTTGGTGGAGCCTTTAAGTTCACCCAACCCAGACCTGCCTAGCCACAAATCCCCACCTACCTCTGCTGTGGCAGAGAGTAAGGACACAGCAGAAATTCCCGGGTCCTACCCACCACCTATGGCAATCAAATTCTTCTGAGGGACTAGAGCTGGTCACAAGACCCAAAACCAACACTGCAGTTTGTTCCTTCTGGAAAGCTCCACCTACGCATAGGGAGGCCAGTTTGCACAACCTTCACAGCATTTACTGACTAACTCGATTATTGAGTGGTTGACTCTCAACCACAAGTATCACCAACTATCTCAGAGATTAAAATGGGCGTGCCAATATCTACACAAAAGAAAATCCAAAAATAAGAAATAGCAGCTGCTCCAGATGAGAAGGAATCAGGGAAAGAACTGTGGAAACATGAAAAATCAGAGTGAAAGAACACCCCAAAAGAAAACAACTCTGTACCAATAGAAATCAACCAAAAAAAGAATATTCAAATTACTGATAAAGAATTTCAAATATGGATTATAAAGAAGCTCAATGAAATACAAGAGAAACTAGAAATCCAACACAAAAACAAGGCAGAAAATGAATGCAAAATTCACTAAAAAAATCAAATTACTGAAAAAAAAAACTTAAGCAGAGCTTCTGGCAATAAAAAATTCATTTAAAGAAATAAAAACACAGTGGAAAGTCTTAAAAATAGGCTAGGCAGAAAAAGGGATCTCAGAACTAGAACATACCACCTTTGAGTTAGCAAGTCAGTCAAAGACAAGAACAGAGAAATAAGAGGAATAAACAAAGCCTACAAGAAATATGGGATTATGTAAAGAAGCCTAACATAAGAATCACAGGCATCCCTGAGGGTGAAGAAGAAAATACACAAGGGCTGGAACACTTATCTAAGGGAATACTTGAGAAAAATTTCCAAGGTCTTCCTAGAAATTTGAACATTTAGGTACTAAAAGTACAATGGACTGCTGGGAGATGCATCACCAAAAGGCAATCACCACAACACACAGTCATCAAACTGGCCAAAGTTAACATGAAAGACAAACTCCTATGAACCCCCAATGAAGGCAAAAGCATCAGATAACTTACAAAGAAAAAACTCACTTATCATCACATTAACTATAAACTTCTCAACTGAGACCTTATAAACCAGAAGGGACTGGAGCCTCCATTCTCAGTCTTTTCATACAGAATGGTCAGCCTAGAATTCTGTACCCTGCAAAACTAAGTTTCTTATAGGAGGGAGAAATAAAGACTTTCTCAGACAAACATACACTGAGGAAATTTGTCAAGACCAGACCTGCCCTGCAGGAAGTACTCCAATCAACATTACTCACTGATCAGCACAATAAACACTCATCATTGTAAAACCACCCAAATGCAACTTCAGAGGCCAGATACCACAATGGCTCAAGAGACTTAACAGAAGGAACAGAAATTTACCCCACTTATCAATTCTTTCAGTAAATGTGAATGAACTCCCTTCTCAAGAGACACAGGCTGGCTGAATGGATAAAAAAAATACAAACCAGTACCTTCTATCTCCAATAAAGGTATCTAATCCATAAGAACTCAGGGAGACTCAAGGCGAAGGGACAAAAAATACTATTCCATGCAAATACAAACCAAAAGAAAACTGGTGTAGTCATTCTCCTATAAAATAACATAGGCTCCAAAGCAACAAAAGTAAAGAAGAACAAAGATCATCACTAATAAGGGTAAAGGGAAACATTCAACAAGAATTCAACATAAAAATTCTCAATGTTGGGCGGCACCTGTGGCTCAAAGGAGTAGGGCGCCAGCCCCATATGCTAGAGGTGGTGGGTTCAAACCCAGCCCCGGCCAAAAACTGAAAAAAAAAAAATTCTCAATGTTTATGCACCTAACACAAGTGCACCCAGATTTATAAAATAAATGCTAATATATTTAAACAAAGTAATAAACAGCAACATTGTAATAGCTGGAGATTTCAATGCTCCACTGAAAAAACTTGACAAATCTTCCAAGCAGAAATTTAAGAAAGAAACATGGGACTTAAATGAAACTCTGGAGGAAATGGGCCTAACAGACATTTACAGAACATTATATACCAAAACAATTGAATATACGTTCTTCTCATCAGCACACAGAACATTCTCCAAAACTGATCACTTCTTAGGCCACAAAACATGCCTCAAAAAATAACCAAAAAATATACCAAATATCTTCTCAGACCACATTGGGATATAATAGGAAATCAACTCCAACAAAAACACTCAATTCTACACATAGTTATGGAAATTAAACAACTTACTACTGAACAATTACTGGGTCATAGAAGAAATTAAGACAGAAATCATAATATTCTTTGAACTAAAATGTCAAAGGCAACACAAGTTACCAAAACCTGTGGAATTCAGCAAAAGCAGTCCTAAGAAGAAAATTCATAGCCTTACATGCCTACATCAAAAGCACAGGAACACCACAAATTAACAATGTAATAAATTATCTCAAGGAATTAGAAAAGGAAGAGTAAACCAATCCCAAACCCAGCAAAAGCAATAACTAAGGAAAGTACAGAAACTACTGTACAATCGATAACAAAAGAATTATACATAAGATTAATGAAACAAAAAGTAGTTTCTTCTTTGAAAAGAAGAAACTAAAATTGACAGACCTCTTGCCAGATTAATCAAAAACAGAAAAGACTCTAAAAACTCAAACAGAAATGAAACAGGAGATATTACATGGAAATATAAAACATCACCTCTGAATACCATAAAACCTCTATGTATATAAACTGGAAAACACTGAGGAAATGGACAAATTCTTGGAAACACACAACCTCCTGAGACTCAATCAGGAAGAAACAGAACTAATAAAAACACCAATATCGAGTAACAAAGTTGAAACAGCAATAAAAAACCTTTCAACAAAAGAAAAGCCCTAGACCATGTGGTTTTACAACCAAATTTTACCAGATCTACTAAGAGACCTAGTACTTATACTTCAGAAATTATTTCAAAATATTAAGAAGGAAGGAATCCTCCCCAACTCATTTATGAAGCTAGCATCATCGTGATATCAAAGCCAGGAAAGGGCACAACAAAACAGGAAAATTACAGATCAATATCCCTTATGAATATAGATGCAAAAATTCTCAATAAAAAATTCTAGTGAACCAAATTCAGCAGCACATCATAAAAATAATCCCCAATGATCAAGTGGGCTTTATCCCAGGGATTTAGGGATGTTTCATCATATGCAAATCTATAAATGTGATTCACCACATAAACAGAAGCAAAAACAAAGACCGTATGATAAACATCAATAGATGCAGAGAAAACATTTGATAAAATTCAGCACCCTTTTATGGTAAGAATTCTTAACAAAATAGGCACAGATGGAACATTATAAAAGCTATATATGACAAAAGCCTAGTCAACACCACACTGATGGGGGGAAAACTAAAAGCATTCCCACTTAGACCTGGAACAAGACAAAAGTTGCCTGTCACCACTTCTATTCAACACAGTGGTGGAAGCTCTAGCTAGAGCAATCAGACAAGAAAAGGAAACCAAGGGTATCCAAATGGGGACAGAAGAGGTCAAACCATCCCTGTTTGCTGATGACATGACCTTATTATCTAGAAAACCCCAAAGAATCTGGCAAAGAGACTCCTAGAATTGATAAATAAATGCAGCAGAGTCTTAGACTACAAAATAAATATATACAAATCAATAGCATTCCTGTACACCAAAAATGGTCAAGCTGAGAATCAAATCAAAGGCTCAGTGCCTTTCACAATAGCAACAAACAAAATAAAATATCCAGGAATGAATTTAACCAAGGAGAAAGAAAACCTCTACAAGGAGAACTACAAGTCACTGAGGAAGGAAATCATAGAAGACGTATAAAAGCAAAAACACATACCACACTCACAGACTGGCAATGTTAAAATGTCTGTACTACTCAAAGTGATCTGCATGTTTAATGCAATTGCCATCAAAATATCAGTATCACTTTTTGCACTAGAAAAAAATAACCCTATGCTTCATCTGGAACAAGAAAAGAACCTAATAGCCAAAGCGACCTTCAACAATACAAACAAATCGGGAGGCATCACTTTACCAGACTTCAAGCTGTAGTGCAAGGCTATAGTAACCACTACAGCATGGTACTGACACTGAACAGACATGGACCAATGCATCGGAACAGAAAACCCAGATAAAAAAACCAAGCAACCCCATAAAAAGTGGGCAAAAGACATTAACAGAAGCTTTTCACAAGAACATAGGCTAATACCCAATAAACATATGAAAATTTGTATATCTCATTATCAGGGAGATGCAAATGAAAAAATAATGAGATCTCACCTAACTCCAGTGAGAATGGCTTTTATCAAAAAATTGCAAATCAACAAATGCTGGCTTGGATGCGGAGAGAAAGGAACACCTATACATTGTTGATGGAACTGCAAACTAATACAATCTCTGTGGAAATTTCCACGGAGATACCTTAAAGAACTAAAAGTAGGCCTACCATTTGATCTCCAAATCCCACTATTAGGTATTTACCCAAAGAAAAAAAGTCATTTCATCAAAAAGACACATGTACTCAAATGTTTATTGCTGCACAATTCACAATCACAAAGACAGGGAACCAACCCAAGTTTTTACCTTTTGTAATAACCTGGATGGAACTGGAGACCATTCTTCTAGGTGAAATATTACAAGAATGGAAAAATAAACACCCACGTACTTGCTATTAAATTGGAACTAACTGATCAACACCCATATGCACATTTGGTAGAAAAACTCAACAGAAAGTAAACAAGTAGAAGCGGGGAGGAGGGAAGAGGCAAATTCACACCTAACAGGTACAACGTACACTTACAACTTTGACTCAAACTGTAAAAAAAGCAATTCTTGTAACTGTTTGTACTCCCATAATATGCTGAAATTTTAAATATCAATGCAGAATAACCCAGTTAATCTGCTAATATTTATTACTACAGAAATAACTTTAGAGGTAGTTTATTAAGGAGGCACTTTAAATTTATTTTTTGAGTACATGTTTACAATCTGGTTTAACATTTTATTAATATTAATTTTCCTAGTTGGAACCCTGAATAGTAAATAGTTCCTTAAATCATCCTACTCATATCCTGAAATTCAAAGCATTATCTTAAAATGAAAAGAAAAAAATACTTTTTAAGAGTGTAAGGATAACATGTTGAAGAGGTTTTAAAAAAGTTAGTTCCAGTGTTATTTGGCTTTCTATTATGGCAGCATCATCTTACAAGTAGGAGTTAGCTCAGTGAGATACAAGGCCAGCATTCGTAAATACATCTCAGTGACGGTCAAGTTACTCCCATGTGCGTGATCACTTGCAAGTAAGATGAAAACAGCAACCTTATATTAGCATTAAGGCTTCAGGTCTGAACCACTAAAATCATTCCTAAAGATAGCAGCAAGGTACAGACTGAACTTCAGGGTACGCATCAGGTACTGTTAAAGATTCACCTATTTTCTCCCTGGAATTAGTTCCAATAAAATCTTCCATAGAATCAAGCAAAAATACATTTTACTCCCCACGTATTCTTCATTATCTTTAGCTTGCAAAGCTTCATATGTCGATCCATCAAAAGAAGAATTGGCTCTGAACCAAAATCAAAAAGAAAGAAAAAAAACTCCAGAGTGTTCTATGATGCCCTGTATTAGGGTGCGGCTTCCACATGAAAGTTGTCAAACTGTGCAAATTCAAAGGAGTGCGTTCCAATAGCAGCCCAGCCATTCTTCGGGAAATTCACAGGGACGTTTGTCCACAGAGACTTGTCATTCAACATACCAGAAGCAGAATGATCCTGGAACAGAGGTCAAAAGCATTAGCCAAGAACCAGAATAAATCTGTATTTAAGTCTTAGAACTATAATGCAATGGGCCTTAATTTAGTTATTTTATTTTATAGATGAAGACACTGGGGCTTTACAAGATTAAAAATCAAAAAACTTGACTTTGAAAACATATGGAAAAACATCCTTTGAAAACATATGGAAATGACCCTCTGAATTGTGTTTGTTAATAATATATGGCCCTTCTTACTTAGGACTTCTCACAGCAAAAACACAACTCCGGTAAGTTCAAGCAAAAGTTTAAAATACAGAAAACATTTTCTTGGAGGAAATTTTTATCTCCTATTTAACTAGATCCCATGGTACAAGGAATTTCTCAACATTTCTTTGTGTACCACCAAAATGTAAAACTAACGAAAATCCAAAACTTTTCATTATACCATGAAGTTTTGGATAAAGCCTATTAAAATAAAAAACATGTTCTATTTAAGTAGTTACATGTGTAGGTGTTGTGGCTAAGGGCCACCAGCTCTTCAGACAGCAGAGGACAAAACATTTGCCTCTACCTCACTGTCCACGTAAAGTCTTCATTAAGGAGCTTTTGCCTAGCCAGAAGAAAAGTAATTAACTTCAGTTCAGTGTTCTGTTCCCATGTACAGAATATCAATTCAAAGCCCTATGAAGCTCCTATGCTTAATTTGGAAAAACAGTAGCCATCAGTTAAACTGACGACGGGGCGAGGAGTGATTAGAAGAAAGGAAGTATCTACAAGGTGTGACTTACTGGTCCCTGACAGAGAAAGAAAAAACGGTGTCTTCCTCAGCAGGCTGCCATGAGGTTGCCTCTGTGTGCCTCGCACAAGGTAAACAATGTCAGCTCTTATTACCATTAATATAGTATATTTTTGAGCATTATAATTACAACTAAACATTTAAAACCAGCTACTCTTGAAAGGTAAAGAGCTCAAGATTCAAAGCATTAGCCAAGAACCAAAATAAATCTGTATTTAAGTCTTTTATAATGCAATGGGCCTTAATTTAGTTTTTTTATTTTTTAGGTGAAGACACTGAGGCTTAACAAGATTAAAACTAAAAAACTTTGACTTCATATATGTAATGTGAGGTATTAATGTAATTCATATATTAAAGCAAAAATTATTAACAGCAAGTTCACTACAGAAAAAAAAAAGTACAGATTTATCAATAGAGCTGAGACTTGAATCCAAGTTACCTAACTCCAAATTCAGAGACACGTTCCTATTATTACACTCATATACAGCTATCTTCAGCTCTAAAATTGCTTACTGAACATCTTCTGCAGCTACGTAATAATATTAACTCTGAGACAAGGGAGTCATATGCACATATCATGTTACACACGAAACCGTCTAATAGCACCTCATCTCCTCCTTCTGCCCCCTTACCCATGGTCTTAAGCCACCCTGGCATTCTGGTTGCTCCTTACACAACGTCAGCCATGCCTGCCTTTGGCACCAGTTGTGTGAACTACTCAGATTGTACTTCCCATCATTCAGGTCTGAACTCAAACATCACCAACTCAGCAAGGTCTTCTCTGATCTCCCTGGTTAAAGAATTAATACCCTATTTTTTCTTCATAACTATTTATGTATGTATTTACAAGTGTGTTATTTTAGAGCAGGGGTAAACAATCACTAACCCACAGGCCAGCCACCTATTTTTGTAAATAACACTTTATTGGCACATAGCCATACCCACTCATTCACTTATTATCTAGGGTTGCTCTCTCACTACAGCAGAGTTGAGTAGCTGCAACAGACTCTAAAGCATCTGGCCCTTCAGAAGATATGCTCTAAGACAGCAGGAATCTACTCTGTCTTGTCCACTGCTGTATTCCTAGCGCTTGGGAAAGTGCATATAGTAGAGGCTTAGTAAAAAAATGAAATATATTTAACTCTAAAAGCAACCTCACAGATGGACATTATCTCCATTTACAGATAAGGAAACAGAGACTCAAAGAAGTAAAATGACTTACTGGAAGTCTACATGTCAGCAAGGAAATACAAATACTGGTCTGTCTGGTTCCAAATACTCCTAACTCCTTAGAATATTAACTTGATTCATTAAGTGCTTACCACATATCCTGTATTGTACCAAAATTTCGCATATGTTATCTCACTGAATCAGCATAAGAAGGCATGTCTTTGTGATGCTATAGGTGGGACATCTGAAGCTGGGCAACATAAAACACAAGTGGAACATCACAGACTTCAATATCTGTTGTTCTAACCATGCAAAAAGCTGGCATGTGCTGAGGAGAGTTCAACAAATGGCCAGTGCTAAAATGATAAAATCCTCATATGAGTTGTAATTTGGAATATGGACAACACAGAAGATGGTGTTTGGGGTCTTTTGTATCTATACAAAAAGAGGTATATGCCAATTGCTGTTTAATGGACTAGGAATTTAGGATGACAAGAAAGACAAGGTCCCAGTTTGTAGTGAGCTTACCTTCCAGTAGAAGGGGACACACTAACACACATATACTAAATGAAAGCTGAGGAAGGAGTGGCTTGCTAAGAATTATAACAGGTTAATGCAACAATGGATGCCTGAGAGACCACATTACATTGGCCAGCTAGAGAAAATACTCAACTCTCAGAGTGCGTGGCATAAAACTGAGATACAAGAGAGAAGCAGAATGCTCACAGCTAATGAAACAGGAAATGACGGAGGTAAGGGAGTGGAGTGGGTGTAAACCAGCAAAATCCCTATCCATCCTAGTCGCTAAACAAGAGCCAATTTCTGAAAGTAACAAATCATGTAATATTAAAGACATACCAGAAGAAACAACTAAAATAGTCATGAGTGACTATGAGAGATACAGAACACAGAGTGGGTAGGAGGAGGAAGGAACAGAGACAAGGCGAGAGGAAGCAGCATTCGATAGCCCCATTGATTTTGAACAATATATGCAAAGTACCTTTAAAAAGTTAATGTATTTTTTGAATCTCATTCATAATTTTAAAGAATTTATTAAGTTATTTACTAAAAACAAGCCTAATCAGAAATGTGCAAAAAGTACAAAATAAAGACGGAGAGACACAGTGGGAGATGTTAATGAAAGGTGACATACAGCATGCTCTTGTTCCTATCTTCTATGGGGAAACATGTTATCATTTAAAATGTTATTTTTCCCCAAATTGATATATAAATTTGATGTAAGCTGTTTTTAAAAATTCAAATGGAAGAATAAACATACTAGAATAGCAAAGATAATTTTGAAAATCAAACCATGAGGAAACTGCCTCATTGGATATCCACTCGTTGACTAAGTATTCTTTGAGCTCTTGCTCTGCCCATGTGCCCAACACTTTTCTGGGCACTGCGGAGTCAGCAAGGGATAATCAGGAGAGAGGCCTGTCACTAAGGAGTCTTGTGCTAGTAAAGGGAGAAGGACAAACACATAAGCAATCAATAGCATATGCACCATGTCAAGTGAGGATAAAAGCGTTAGGAAAATAAAGCAACCGAAGAGAGACAGAGAGTGAGATGGGGTACTTTTTTACAGCAGGTGACCAGGAAAGAATTCTGAAGGAAGTGAGGGAGTAAGCTTTATAATCAAAGCGTTTAGAAAGCGAACATAATTTAAAGTGTAATTTGGGATAGCAGACAAACACAATAATATGAAAAAAGGAAAGTTCAGAAATAAACCTATGCACATGTGCTGATATGTTACATTGAAGAGTTGGCCTTCAAATGATGGGCAAAAGACAGTCCATGGAATAAATGATGATGGCTATCCATTGGTTTTTAAAAAATTATATTGGGTATGTCCTCTTATAAATTCCAGATACACAAGGCTTAAACAATAAAAATAAATTCTAGACTTTGTTAGTTTGGACGAAAATTGTTACTAACCTTGAGAAAGGGAATGTCCTTCTTAAATAAAACACAAAACATAAAAGCAATGAGAAAAGAGGGGAAATATCTGACAGTATCAAAATTTTAAAATCTATTCATCAAAGATACCATAAAAAAATGAAAATACACACAAAAGAAGTGAATATCTATAAATCTGTAACATATGTAATAGACAATGTGTTGCTGTCCAGAATGTACAATAAATTCATAAAAATATATCAGAAAAAGACAATATGATATAAAAATGAAGAAAGAATGTGCTTTGAAGGTAGAGGAAAGCACATTTTACCTCCAGGCATTATGACTGCAATACCTACCTTAATAGTTAACGTGAGTGTATACCATTTTTTTGCTGTAACGTCAACATGTCCTAAAGCATATATGATCCATCCAGCTGTAACACAAAAAGAGATTTATTTTTAAATCAAAAAACTGGCTCAGTCATGTTTCTTTCATCCATGCAAGAGGATGTGGGTGCGTGTGTATGTGTGGCAATTCTTTAGTAGTCTGAAGGTAGCAACGTTCAGAAGCTGACAGAGGCTCCTGTTCAGAAGGAGAGTTAAAGGACAGAAATTTAGCAAGTAACCTAATGGATTAGAGCTGCACCAAGAGAGAAGGTTGAAGAACGCACATCAACCCCACTGAGGAGAGCTGCGACCCCAAGGACACAAACAAAAGGTACAAAATCCATCACCAAGCAGATGGGAGTCCCCTCCCCCATGAGAATGGCTCAGAGTGCCCCACAAACAAACGAGCAGAGTTAAAAGGTCCTCCCACTACACTTCACGGAAGAGACCCTCTAAAAATTTGACCTACCTCCCATACTAGGGTGCCACTGCGTTCTCTTGCCAGGCACAAAACTGTATAAAAATCTACCTCCAATTCTGAGCTCCCAGCACTCCAATCTACTCTCACTCTGAGGTCTGGAGGCCTATCCCCCAGGAGTCCAGATTATTGGGCGATTTCTCAAGGGGTGTGGGCAGGGCCTAGACTGCAGCTGGTCAGTAATGATTCTGCAGCATGGGAGTGAGGAGAGGACAGTCAGCTAAGAGGAAACACGCCAGAACGGTGGTGCCCCGAAGTGTAGAGCAGCAGCTGTTTTTGGCAACAATAGGGCTCACCCCTGGATATTCCGAAGCCATACCCCCTGTCTTCCTGAGCAACCAGTGGAGGCAGGGCATCTTCTCAGGAGACAACCACCACAGAACAGATCTGGGACTGAAACGCAGGCCCCGTGAGTAAAGGGATTACCTGAGGCAGTACTGGTCTGGGTGGAGCGCAGGGACTAGAAAATGTGTGCAGAGCCAGGAAATTCCCAGGGCGGGGCTGACCCAGAGGACAGCTTTACTGAGCCTAAGACACCCGGCCCTCAATCTTCAGCCTACAGACAAAGGAAGGCAGGAGGGGCTGCCACTGCAATCGGCTCCGGCCAGGACCACCACAAGAAACTTGTAATATTGTGCCGCCCAGACCTCCATAAGAACTGTGCCACGACCGTGATAGGTGTCCGCCCACACCAAGGTAAGAGCTGTGCTCTAACCCCCGACCCGCACCCACCAAGCCTCCGCACTCCCTCAACAAGAACTCCGGGAGCCCCGTAACCACGCATCCTCCCTCCTGTACCCTCCATGCCTCCACACCAGCCCGCTCGTCTGGCCAGGGACACAGGTAGCCACATGCCCTCTGGAGCCCTGCCTGCCTCTGCCCAGAGCCCTTCTCCTGGCCAGAGACTGCTGGAGCTTTGGGCTCTCTGTGCCAAAGTCACTGGGCACCAGGCACTCCCAAAACCATGTGCACCACCCCCCGACCTATTACTGGAACCAGGTGTATCACACTCCAGAGCTGCTTCCACAACGAGAACTCCCTGGCTGGGGCAGCCCCAGAGGAACTACACAGGGTCACTCCCTACAAAGATCCAGCAATAATAGAGTGATCCCGCTGGAGTCTAATCTTAGAGAGAAACCTCCCCAACTCTGAGGACGGCCAGAGGCCAACGGTGAAAAACAATCATGAGGTGAAATCAACAGAAAAACTCTGGAAATATGAATAACAAGAGTAGATCAACTCCCCCAAGGCTCAATGGGGCAGACACAGGACAAGATCCCATGCACAAATAGCTGAGATGTCAGAAATCGAATTCAGAATCTGGATAGCAAATAAGATCGAATTAGAATTTCAAGCAGTAGCCCAAAAGATATCTCAAGAATTCACGAATTCAAAGACCAAATGACCAAAGATTTGACACATTGAGACAAGAAGTTGCAGCCCTCAAAGATCTGACAAACACAGTAGAATCCCTCAGTAACAGAATGGAACAAGCAGAAGAAAGGAGTTCTGACTTTGAAGACAAAGCTTTCCAACATTCCCAAACACTCAAAGAGGAAGATAAATGGAGGGTAAAAACAGATCACTCTCACAGAGAGCTCTGGGATAATTCGAAAGAAAACAATATTTGTCTTATACGAATCCCCGAAAGCGACAAAGTAGCTTCACAAGGCACAGAGTCCCTTCTCCATAAGATTATGAAAGAGAAATTTCCAGAAATGCCAAGAGATTCTGAAATTGTCTTTATATTTATATTTATTAAATTAAATTAAATATTTATATTAATAGCAGACAGTTTCAGAACTCCTGCACAACTTAACCCAAATAAGACATCCCCCAGATACATCATAATCAATTTCACTAAAGTTAATATGAAGGAGAAAATTCTGAAAGCAGCCAGATGAAAGAAAACCATAAACTACAAGGGCAAGAATATTAGAATAACTGTAGATCTCTCTGCTGAAACCTTTCAAGCTAGAAGAGGATGGTCATCGACTTTTAATCTCCTAAAACAAAATAACTTTCAACCCAGGATCCTGTACCCAGCTAAACTGAGTTTCATTGATGACGGAGAAATTAAATACTTTAACAACATTCACATGTTGAAGAATTTTGCCACAACTAAACCAGCTCTACAGGATATTCTCAGACCTATCCTTCATAAAGACCAGCATAATCCTCCACCACAAAAGAAAATCCACCAAGAAAATTTTGAACAAATTCCAACTTCCACAGTCACAAAAGGATTAAAAATGTCCACCAGACTCTTGAAAGGCTTATCAATATTCTCAATTAATGTGAATGGCTTAAATTGCCCTCTAAAGAGGCACAGGTTGGCTGACTAGATACAAAAACTCTTGCATACAAGAATTGCATCTTACATTAAAAGACAACTATAGACTCAAGGTGAAGGGATGGTCATCTATATTCCAGGCAAATGAAAAGCAGAAAAAAGCAGGCATTGCAATCATATTCGCAGACGCAATAGGCTTTAAACAAACCAAAATAAGAAAGAATAAGGATGGACACTTCATATTTGTTAAAGGTAATACTCAATATGATGAGATCTCAACTATTAATATTTATGCACCCAACCAGAACACACCTCAATTTATAAGAGAAACTCTGTTAACAGACATGAGCAACTTGATTTCCTCCACTTCCATAGTAGTTGGAGATGTTAACGCCCCTTTAGAAGTGCTGGACAGATCTTCCAAAAAGAAGCTAAGCAAAGAAATTTTAGATTTAAACTTAACCATTCAACATGTGGATTTAACGGACATCTACAGAACATTTCATCTCAACAAAACTGAATACACATTCTTCTCATCAGCGCACGGGACATACTCCAAAATTGACCACAAACTAGGCCACAAATCTAACCTCAGCAAATTTAAAAAAATAGAAATTATTCCTTCCATCTTCTCAGACCATCATGGAATAAAAGTTAAACTAAATAAAAACAGGAATCTGCATACCCATGCAAAAACATGGAAGCTAAATAACCTTATGCTGAAGGATAGATGAGTTATAGATGAGATTAAGAAGAAAATCACCAAAAAATTTGTGGAACAAAACAACAATGAAGACATGAATTATCAGAACCTCTGGGATACTGCAAAGGCAGTCCTAAGAGGGAAATTTATAGCACTGAAAGCCTTCCTCAAGAAAACGGAAAGAGAGGAAGTTAATAACTTAATGGGACATCTCAAGCAACTGGAGAATGAAGAACTTCCCACCCCAAACCCAGCAGAAGAAAAGAAATAACTAAAATCAGAGAGAATTAAATGAAATTAAAAACAAAAGAATTATACAACAGATCAGTAAATCCAAAAATTGGTTTTTTGAAAAGATCAATAAAATAGATAAACCTTTGGCCAACCTAACCAGGAAAAAAAGAGTCAAATCTCTAATTTCATCAATCAGAAATGGTAAAGATGAAATAACAACAGACCCCCTCAGAAATTAAAAAAATCCTTAACAAATATTACAAGAAACTTTACTCTCAGAAATATGAAGATCTGAAAGAAATCGATCAATACCTGGAAGTACACCACCTACCAAGACTTAGCCAGAATGAAGTGGAAACGTTGAATAGGCCTGTATCAAATTCTGAAATAGCATCAACTATACAAAATCTCCCTAAAATGAAAAGCCCAGGACCAGATGGCTTTATGTCAGAATTCTACCAAACCTTTAAAGAAGAACTAGTACCTATACTACTAAACCTCTTCCAAAATAGAGAAAAAGAAGGAATATTACCCAACACATTCTACAAAGGAAACATCACCTTGATCCCCACACCAAGGAAAGACCCAACAAGAAAAGAAAATTATAAACCAATATCACTAATGAATATTGATGCAAAAATATTCAATAAGATCCTAACGAACAGAATCCAACAACACATCAAAAAAATTATACAACATGACAAAGTGGGATTTATCCCAGGGTCTCAAGGCTGGTTCAATATACGTAAATCCATAAATGTAATTCAGCAGATAAAGAAACTAAAATATAAAGACAATACGATTCTCTCAATTGACGGAGAAAAAGCTTTTGATAATATCCAGCATCCCTTCATGACCAGAACACTTCAGAAAATTGGTATAGAAGTGACATTTCTTAAACTAATAGAGGCCATGTACAGCAAGCCCACAGCCAATATTGTACTGAACAGAGTTAAATTGAAATCATTTCCACTTAGGTCAGGAACCAGGCAAGGTTGTCTCCATTGCTCTTTAACATTGTAATGGAAGTTTTAGCCATTGCAATCAGGGAAGAAAAGGCGATCAAGGGTATCCACATAGGGTCAGAAGAGATCAAACTTTCACTCTTTGCAGACGATATGATCGTATATCTGGAAAACACTAGGGATTCTACTACAAAACTTTTAGAAGTGATCAAGGAATA
>CAUYPK010090792.1:0-64354 GCA_963574355.1 Loris lydekkerianus
TATTTCTGTGTTATCAAGGTATTGTGAAAAAGTAAAAATGCAAGGACTAAAACAGAAGATATTTGCCTTATGACTTTCCTATGAACCACAGATACGTAGAATACCGTATATACTCAAGTATAAGCCAAGTTTTTTCGGCCCCAAATTTGTGCCGAGAAACCTGAACTCGGCTTATACTCAGGTCATACAGGTTATTTGATTTGGTGTACACGCACCTAATCAAATGCACATAGTCTCCAGTCGTCTTCTGCCGACTGAGCGGTACTTCAGCTCAGTCCACAAGTCCCGGCTGAGCTGAAGAGGTAGGCGGCTGAACTGAACTGTATTCCATTGAACTATTTAACCCACAACTACATAACCCACAGCTTGATTACCTGTTAAGCTATGGTTTTCTGCACTTTATTTAAAGTTTTAAAGTTGTTGTTGCTACTTTATAGTTTTTCTTTAGCAATAAATATTGAAAAGCATTTAACCTACTGATTCCTCAATTATTGTAACTGTTTTGGGTATATATTTTTATTTTTGAAATTTACCAGTGGCTGCGGCATTTTCCACCTCGGCTTATACTTGAGTCACTAAGTTTTTCCAGTTTTTAGGGTAAAATTAAGGAGGTCGGCTTATAGTCGAGTATATGCGGTAACAGGTTTTGTTTCCTTCCCACATGTTCCACTGCTGGTCACCTCCCACCCCCACCCCCTGTGCTTTCATTGCTGTTGTATCAGAGAAGAAGTATTATCACAATACAAATCTTCTACTTATAATTCATAACAGCTTTTCACTAGAAGCAATGGTGAATCATGGTATTATTGATAGTATTTCAGAAAAAGTACAAGATAAAAAGGGTCCAATGGGCCCGGTGAGAAACTAACCAGCTGAGAAACATGCTATTGTACCAAAATATTGCTTTGAAAGGAAATATGTTCCATGATAGAAAATATGGGCTCTGAAAAAGAAATCTTTGAAAATGAATGCAAAGTATACTATCAAAAATATTTCAGGAAATACTTGTGTTCAAATCCATGCCCTTTTTATTTGACGGCTGAATGTCCCAAACAATCTATGGTCTTTCTATCTCAGTTTTCTTATCTGTGAAATAGACCTTATTCTTGTCATTACATTGTTCTCACTTTCAGCAAAAACACTATGTATAGTCAGTATATGAATGCTCTTTAGTGCCTGTCTTCATCCTTTCTACTGTGATAGAATGTTTTCCACCAATTTTTTTTAATAAACTTATTTTTTACATTAAATCTCAACACAGACACTGAGCTTACCTGTAAAACACTGCCACAGCTATAAAAGGCATTTAGGTGGTCTTATTGGTTATATTCTTATTATTCTTTGCATGTACTTCCATTAATATATTTTTTGGATAATATTTGTTTTTAAAATTGGCTCTCTCCCTATTTGCATAGCCTGTGTTTTCAGAGTTTTATAACAATAGAAAACTATACTTTATTCTTTTTACATGTGCACTAGCTGAAAGCAATATTAGACAGTCATGTCATTTTCAAGGTGAAGTATTCAGAGAAGTTTATTTAATATCATAGATTGCTTAGTGAATTCAGAATGTTTAATATTTTACTTATCCTTTCAAAATAATCTATGTAGTGAAAATGTAGGGAAAGTGTAATAGAGGGAATGACCTGAAAACAAACTACAAACATGGTTTGTGTCTTAAAATTTCTCCCACTCTCTTTGGGAATGGAAGCCTGCATTGCTACCTCAATCTGGTGGTCAGGAAGGGCAAAGGAATGTTTTAAGTTCTTTGTGCTACAGGAGATGGCTCAGATGATGGAAGCCTGGGAAGTAGAGGTCTGGGTAGCCTCCCTCATGGGTGGAGTTTTGCTTTTAATGATTAGAATCATTAATAACTGTAGTTGAAAAACAATAGCCTAGAACTGAGAGCTTTCCCTTTAAAAGCTCTGTATTTCTGCTGATGTAAAGGATGATGGCATTTTAGAGACCAGACTCTCCATCCTCCTCATTGCCAGCAAATTAATAAACTCCTCTTTCTTTCTCCTCAAATCACTTGTCCTTGTTCTTCTAATGCAGCCTTGAGGGCAAGTGCCGAGCTTTCAATAACAAAGCTAATCTTTAAGCAATATGGTACAGTAGAAAGTGCTTTGAATCTATAATTAAGAGATTAGCATCAGAGCCCTTCATGTTCCTCTAATAACATTATGGCTCTCGTTAGCTCTTGTCTGGACTACCATAAGAAGCTCGTAACTGACCTCAAGACCTAAGTTTCTTCTAAGATTCTTCTCACTGTTGCAGAATTACTTATGTCACCTTACTACTCTGATTCTACCCGCACCATAAAATCCAAACTGCTAAGTTGGACATTCAAGACCTTTCAAAGGATGTCACGTTCCAATTTTGCTATTTACTTTACATTACTGCCCATTATTACCATTTCTCACCAGCCTCTTACTGTAAATGCCAGCTTCACTAGATAATTTACTCTTTGTCTGTCACACTTGGCAGAGCATCGCTCCCTGAATTACAAACGCTGGCTTTTTCTTCAAATCCCGGCTGTCTCCAAAGGGAGGTGGCTTGCTTAGTTCCTGAAGTTTACCCTTGCCTTAGTCCACAGAATGAACCTTATTTTTAGAGAAAATCAGAAGGATTTTAAGGCAAGAAATTAAACTAGTTTCTAATACTTTAAACCGTTGTACTGACATTGCCTTTGACATCTGATTCTGTCTGCAGATGTTGAATCTGTCAAGATAGGCTAGATTAGACTAGAGTAGCAAACAACACCCAAATCTCAGTGATAAACAACAATAAAAGGGTATTTTTTCATTTTCTTATTTCACACACAGGAAATGAATTGACTAGGAAGAGACCCATAGAGGGTTTCAAAAATATTTTCTGAGCAACAGCAATTAAAATACAGTAAGCGTATTGCCACAAAGTGGGACTTTGAAATGTAGTATTTGAAGTGAGCGTTCAGATTGGTGTGAAAATCAGCCTCATGAGTCCATTGTCATGCTTCACGAATGCACATTGCAGAAACCACGGGCAAGCTTTTCCAAGTGAGCAGTAATTGTTCTAACTATATAAAAATGTTATTTCATTAACTCTCTCCAACGTCTACTAAATACCACTAGTAACTGATATAATTACACATTTGAGTTTTTAAAAGGTCTGATATTTCATACATGAAAGCTGGGAACTTTATTTCCTCTGAGTGTTATCCATTCGGAATTGCACCATCAGGAGCCATAGTAAATATCTATTATTTATCTTTCAATCCATCATTAAACAAATTTGTTGCTGTATATCAGTCACACCAGTGGCTTATCTATTCCAATTTAAAGGACGTACTGACCAGTTTTATTTCAACTTGCAAAAAACCTAATCGTGGACTTTGTTGTGAATTAAAAAAATATATTTTCTCCACAGTAATTCTCATTCTTAAACACAGGAAGAGTAAAGTAAAAGTTAATCTCTATGTGATGTTGTAGTTCAATTAATGTTGATAAGACTACATCAAACTTTGCAGCTAATGGAGTAACAAAACATAAACCATGTTCTAGTATTACGCATTGATTAATAAGAAGAAAAGTGAAATATACAGATTAAAATGTTACATATTGAAGTTCTCTTTCATTTTTGTTGAAAGCAGTAAACATTATAAACCTCAAATTTACCAGACAGAATGTCATGTAATTTGTCAAATCCAGTTTAGCTGAAATGAGTTTTGGTGCTTGCATAATCAATTTGTTAATTCATCTGGCATTTAGTCTCTTGCTGTTACATAAATCCTCAACTATAAGCTACATTATACTTTTTAATTTGCTGAACATGATGTTAAACAAAATTGTGTTCTTTTTAGTTGTGTTGTAGTTACACCTGATTATTGTAATCAGATTTTCCAAGTTTTTTTCAGGCTTTGAATCAAAGAATATCCCACATTTCTACAAACAATGTGTGTGTTCATTACCCTCTACTATTTTCATATTTATAATTTTTGTAAAAGTCCAGTATATCAGATGAACAATTATCCTTAAATATGACTTATTTTTGATTTTGAGGGAATTTAATGCTCTGTTTTTGTCATTATTATGAGAAGTCAGTGGAAATTCATTACAACTCTCTCATCATTCAGAAGGCAAACAACCAAAAAGTTCAAGTGTTAGTACCAATTTCACACATTTTTTTAAATGAGGAGCTATGCACACACCCACACGGTGCAAAAAAAAAGTATATACATTTTAAGAAAGGAAAAGATTGTATTAAAATTGTAATACTCAAGTCACATTTGACTTCTGCAATTAAAATTATAAGAGGTGCTCAAATACAACTTGTATTCATCTTTTGTTATCTATATAGATCACTACAAATTTAACACAATTTTTTCTTTTATTAAATGTATATACATTTTGGGGGTAATGTGTGTGTGTGTGTGCTCATGTGTGTATAAAAAGAAAATCTCTTTTAGAGATTAGTATGAAATTTAATATAAATTCATCTCAATCTTATGTCTTCAGATGTTAGGCCTGAAAAGAGATTTAGGAAACATACTTCTGTCATCTTCAATAGAGAAAGCAGACTGAGAGACTTGAATTAACTTGATCAAAGAATCTCACAGTGTTACATACAAAGCCAAAATAAGAACCCAGATTTCCTCATGCTGAGTATTCTTTCCACTGGACTTTAAGTGCATCAGTTCGATATTCCAAGCCATTATAAGAATGTACTTTGTGCAAAGTACTGTTAGTCGAAGCACTTAATATCTGCTCCTTGCATTCAAGGATTTCAAGTCTGATTTAATTTTTTTTAACTGGCCACTTTGATCTGTTAATGCCAAAAAGAAAATAATCTAACTAAAATGGTATTTAAAAACTAAGTTAACACTTACATTCACATACAGAAAGTACAACGGAGTTAAAGTGAGCTCAGATGTGGGTCAGTCTGACTATGCCTGTGCCAGTAGGTCTCTCTTTTTACAGCACAATATTTATTCTAAGGTTAACTCACTCAGTGGTCTCCACAAGCAATTGGAATTTTATTTTCTAGCTCTTAGTCAATGTTGTCTCTACATCAATTATTAAACTCCACCTTTATAGTGTTAATAGCCATAGGCAATATGTAAATAAATGGACATAGCCATGTTTCAATAAAACTTTATTTACCAAAAAGTATGTGCAAAGTTCTATGAAATGAAAAAGACTTCATTGCTGTCCTCCCTTTTTTAAGGGGTAAAACACTTAAACCATATAGTTAAACACAAATGTGGACCAAGAATAAAAGGTCAAGGTTATTTAAAAACTGGGAAATTTTGGAGGGGGCTCATTTCTAACCTTGGTTGTTATTTTTCATGTGGGAAGAATACTGTTTTAGCTAAATTCCATTTTTATCTCAGGCTTGTGTCTTAATTCTCAGTTGGAAAAGGGGGAAAAGGTGTTATTTATCTGATTAGTGAATTTGTAGTTAGAATAGTCCTTTCTTTTCCTTCCTTCCTTTTTCTCTCTGGTTGCCCCATAGATTAGGGTCCTTTCTATTTTTTCATAGTTTTGAAGGAGCAGGCTCTGCTTTTGTGAGAGGAAGCCTCACACAGGATTCAGTGCTAGGATGTAGGTGACTATCTGACTCGCCACAGAGATATTTGGCAACTTACTTGCTCTCAGACATTAAGCTACATTCTAGTATTAGCTTAATTGGTATTACAGGTGATATTTTGATCTCTTATGTTTCACTACTTTCCTATCTCTTACTGTATTTCAAACTTCAATGGGGAAGGGGATGTTGTCTATTGGGTGTTTTCTAAAATTCTAACATCTATTATCTTATTCATGACACGTAGTCTTCAATTACAAGTTTTTGTTTTTTTTCTTGAGACAGAGTTTTCGTTCCTTGCCCTCGGTAGAGTGCCATGGCGTCATAGCTCACAGTAACCTCAAACTCTTAGGCTCAATCCTCCCAAGTAGCTGGAACTACAAGTGTCCACCTTAGCCTCCCAAGTAGCTGGAACTACAGGTGTCCACCACATTAACAACAATTTTGCAGAGGCTTTTGGAGTAGCCAGTGTCCATGGCTTTGGACATTATATTTTAATATATGGAAAAATAGTTTTGATCTTGGTGGCTAATAGAAGGAAAAATGAGCCATAATGTGTTTTTTGTTGTTGTTGACTTTTTACTATTATGACTTGGGATAGTCATATAGTCCCCAGTTGGGATAGTGGGGTTTACAGGAAAATCTCAAGGGATTTCTAGCATGCTGGGGCACATTCACTTATGATGCAGCTGTTTCCAAGTGAGCCACCTTCCTGTACATTAACAGAACTACATGAAGACCTTACCTGTTCTAACCAAAAGTTATTGCCTCTATACACAGGCCGACCATGGAGACCTTACAGACTACATGAAGACCTACTTCATGTAGACCTTACAGACTACATGAAGACCTTACCTGTTCTAACCAAAAGTTATTGCCTCTATACACAGGCAGACCATGGATACTTTTACCAAACACTGCCCATGGACAGGCCTAGTAAGCAAAGTCAGACTCTGCTGATTCAGCCCAGTTACTTGGTTCTACAAAAACTGCACCTTAACAAAGGTATAAGTTCCAAAAGGTGGCCATTGAAGGATTTATTACAAATGGTGCTCATGAATGTCAGGAAAAAAAATCATGGTCTTGTAGACTTGAACAAAGGACCTGCTCCAAGGTTTTAACCATGGAGGATGCTGTGGCTTAATAATAGACTACTCTGGTTTCTTTACACAATTGTGACTGAGGCCAAACTATGATGATGGGGAAAGAGGGTATCCACACAGAGCTTAAGGTGTTGGTGAGCGGCACAACATTTACTACTTTAAATTACAAGATGAATCATTTCTGTGGCTGCTCTAGTTAGGATTTAGTTTTACATTATCTGTGAGTGGACTAGGTAGGCAAAGCTCAATCAAGCACCCCAAAGTCCATGGGGCACTAGGGCCAAGGAAAATTCAAAAGACTTGGATGATGAAGTGTCATCAAATTTTCAAAAGAGGAAATAAGTTGCGAGAAAATTTATGGAATTAGGAGTTTGAGGAAGGAAAAGGGAACCAGTCAGGACAAGCACAGTTCAAGGGTTGGCCTGAGTTAATGCTATCCTCATGGCAGCATATTCACTTCATACCATGATTTTTAAACAAAAATCTGAAGACAGAAAATACTTGTTTGAACAGTGGGCGGTCTTGACAGACTCAGCACTTATTGTTTTAGGAATATGAAAGAAAAATAAATATTCAAGCCAGAAAATAAAAAAAAAAGACAATGTTGAGATCCAGAAAAGAAAGTACTGCCTCTACTATGTTAGAGATGATAAGTAATTAGCTTAAGAATTGCACTAAATTGTTAAGCACTTGGTTAAATGGACATGTGAGAAGGAAGAGAAAAAGGAGGGACATGTTAGACAATCCATTCAGGTTATGGAACAACAGGCAGTGCTTGGAGTAGCACACAACAGAAACAGAAGACTTAGTTTTCTCTAAGTCATAAAGGACCAGAAACTCAAGAAACAACAACAGCAGCTTCATTTCAAGAATATTTGGAGATAATTCTCCAACTGAAAGAAATGTGGGGATATTGGAGACATTTCCATAGAAAGTATTTTCACAGCAATGTTCTTGACATCAGTCCAACCAGAAAAAATTGTGTAACTATTCACTGATCCAAACAGGTGGTGTGATAAGAACTCTTTGTTGAGTTCCTCTTCTTTCCAAACTTAACACCAATTCAGTGTCCTGGTAAGAAAGCTCTGGTAGAAATGCGGAGAATAGTTTCTAGTTTTCTCTAGTTATTTCACTTATAAAAAGCCTCTCATTGACTTTGAAAGATTAGTTCTGTGCCTCCACATCGCTAACTACTAAATGAAACTCATAGTATACTAAAGTATACCATCCAAATGTATATTTCTCTGAAACAAACAAACAAAAAAATTTCCAGGGGTGTTCAACTTGGGGCCTACATGCAGATAATTCGAGGACTGTTTTGCTTACCTGTGGTGTCAGATTTCACAAAGAAAAGTATATAGGGTCCTTTTTCTGCTCATCAGCTTTTGTTAGTATTTAACATGTGGCTCCGGACAACTCTTATTCTTCTCAGTGAGTGGGAGAATAAGAAAAAAAAAGAAAATTTGAACACCCCTGCAAGACAGATTGAACTTGTTATAATAAAGTGGAAGGCAAAATATACATTAACTTGCTGGGTGTAAATGTTACTGAAGTAGACTATTGTCAATGTTTTATTTTTCCACACGTAAATACATTTTTGCATTGTAATTATATAAATAATGAGGATTTATATTTAAATCTAATAGCAAATTCAGGAAGAATCCAAGAGAAAATAGGGAAAAGGCAATTATATGCTATTTTGAAAGAAATGACAGCCACTTAAAAAAATTGTCTTTCTACTGTTAGTTTTCTTGTAATCAAATGAGTAAGCACAGTTACAAGAATTTCAAAATTCTGTGATTACAGTGTTTTAGAAATTTACAAATAAAATGATTAAGTTCTTAATTCCTGAAACCTAAACTGTTTTGAGATATGGGACATTGTGCTTTAGTTGGCTCAAAGTAAAGAGAGAAAGCAGCTCTTTCTTTGTAGAAGGTCTTGTCACAATAAATTCCACACTATTTCAGTTTTAAAAGTTCTCCACTATGAAAGAACAAAATATTTTATAGTATCTTAGATTTTCAGACAACAGAGTTCAACAGATATGGCATACAATATTCAAAAAAATTCAAGAGGTTTTGAATAATATTTTATTTTTAAATAGGCAGCTTTTACTAATTTTTACAATCTTCATGTTCTATATAACTGTTTATCAAAATTATTGATAAAAATTTATTGCTAAGTATCCAAGGGCACAATTATTACTCTTGATTTATTGCTTCAACAGTAGCAGTGCGATAGACATGTTGTTGTATGTTAAAAATATGAACTCTAACCAGAAGCTGAACCTAGATCTGTTTCTAAGGAAAACTATCCATGTGGCCCAAATGATAAATTATGGAATGAAGTGAAGGTCAACTTAGAATAACACAGAATCATGGATCTCTAAGGAATCCTAAAGAATCATCTAATTCAATTCTGGGCTCCCTTCACATGAATTATACAGGCTTAATGAACATTGAGAGGCTTATAGGAACGATATGTAGGCAAGGAAATGGCCACATTCCCTGGAGGTGGAATCTTCTTTTACATCAAGCCTACAACTGTTCTGCAATAATTTATGTGAATTTATTTATTCATTTTAGTTAATACCCTACAGAATACAGGTCACTGTGATAAATTATGTAGTTCTAATAGCATTCTAGAAAGAATTTTAGAACATTTGTTCCAAGGTTTCTTTCTCATAATTCGTACCAATAAAGAGCAATGCAGAGATAAGATTTTCCAGACTTTAGATCATAAAAGAATTATTTAGTATTCATGTAGACTAGTCTACAGGGGTCCATTCACAACTAATTTAGGAAGATTTAGTTCAAATCTTTTTTCACATTAAAAAGATGTAAAATTTTTGAAGAAAAGCTTGAGAGAGAGCACACACAAGAATGTTATTGGAGGCACTGCTTTATAAAAGAATTTATTACTGACAGAATGTTTGTTCCTGTATAAACTGCTTATTCTTAACCAGAAATCATACAGAAATAGAGAAAACAAAAAGATAATAGAAGACAAAAGTTGTGAACAATCACAAATGTATGAATTTTTGAGAAATGTAATGCCGTATAAACTAATAATTTCCATTCTAATGAGCTAATTTCCTTAGTACCATAGCAACTGAATAATAATGTCATTTTTGGAATTCATATCTACTTTTTAAAAAATGACTATTAAAATATCATGTATATTTCCAATAAAATTATTAGTCACATTACAATATAAGTATATTAGAACTAAAGGAAGAGAAAAAATTCATATAGCTCTTTATCTTTTTACATTTCTTATGAAAATATAAGGATGTATTAAATGTGGCCTACTGTAATTAATTTCACAGTTTTATAATTACTATTTTATAATTCTTATTGTACTCTCCAGCAAGTTTATGTATTTTATATATATATATATATATATATATATATATATATATATATATAATTATTAAAAACTACACCTGGTGACAACTGCACACAAACTTTATGGTCACCCTGTATATCTATGTGCAAGACTGGAAAGTTTTAACTATAATATAGTAAAATTTTTAATTTTTAGCAATACATATTTTTTTTGAGTATTTACCATGTGTAAATTCAGGGTTTAAAAGCCAAAAGCAACATAAAAATAGTCCTAGCCCTCAAAGGAAATGGCCATTTAGTTATATCTCATTTTTTTGCAATAAATCGTCCAGAATCTAAATCTATTGTAATATGTTAACCCAGATTTCAGTTAAACAAACTATCTCAAACTGCAAGATGACAATGCAGGATTTCCTACATTTAATTGTCCATGTTGTTTCTAAGCCCTATCCAATTATTTGTACAAAAAGTGATTTTTTGGATGGTCAGAAAAAATGAAATTGACTCGGTCATACTTGATTCAACTTGGTTTTTAATACATGAAATTGTAAACCTGTTTGTTTAGAACTGTTTCTAAAAAAGAAGATATTACAATAGAAGGGGAAATTTTTAGACAACACAGTATTTTATCAAATAATCTTTTCTGACAATTCACAATGTCAATATATTACCGGAATTTTCACATCCCATAGTTTGGGCAAGTTCCGAATTAGGGGTATGAAATTAAGCAAACAAAAAGTTTATTGTTATCTGGAAAGAGTTTATAAAATACAAAAGGAAAGTAAACTCCACAGGCAAAATTCTACTGTGATTAGCACCATGGGACACCTAGGTTACATTGTGATAGATTATTGTTATAATTAAATAGATAGGTATTCACTACTTATTATTTACAAGGCACTTAACTGTAAGTAACTGGTGAATATATAGTTGATCAACAAATGATTTCAAAACCAAGTTTGGGAAAACTCTCCTGTATAAATAACTTTTATACACTGATACACACAGAACAGAAAACATGTCAGAAATGCATAAATTCCTCAAAACATACCACCTTGTAAGCCTGAAATTAGGAAGAAACATACATCCTGAACAGATAAAAAATCAATGAGATTAAAGTAGTAACGAAGTATCTAACAATACAAAACGTACCCAACTGGACAGATTCACAGCCAAATTCTATCAGACATACAAAGAAAAACTAGTACCTATCCCACAGTTATTCCACAACATCAAAGAGAGAATCATCCTTAAACTCATTTTAAGGAACCTATACCACCTTAATATCAAAGCCAGGAAAGGAAACAACAACAACAAAAAACCTAAAGACCAATATTCGTAATTAACATAAATGGAAAAATCCTCAATGAAATAGTGGACAACTGAATTCGATAGCACATCAAAAATAAAATTTACCACGATCAAGTAGGTTTCATCCCAGGGACACAAGGGTGGATTAACACACACAAATCAATAAATATAATTAGCATGGAAACAAACAACCCCATTAAAAAGGCAAAAGATATGAAGAGACATTTTTCAGAAGAAGATAGACAAATGTGAACAAACATATGAAAAAAATACTCAACATCAGTAATAACCAGTAAATAAAAGTAACAAAGAACCTCACCTTCCCCCTGTCCAAATCCCCAAACAATAGAAGCTATTATGGATTCAGAGAGAAAGGAACACTTCTAACCATTGGTGGGACTGCAAATAGTACAACCTCTATGGAAAACAGGATGGAGATTCCTCAAAGAAATAAATGTAGACTGTCTACCCAAGGACCCAAAGGAAATGAAGTCATTTAATCAAAAAGACACCTGCACTCAAATGTTTATCATAATACAATTCCCAATTGCAAAGATGTGAAATCAATCTAAATGCCCAGCAGTTCCTAAATGGATAAAGAAAATGTGATGTATATATCTCATGGAGTAGCATTCAGTCATAAAAAGAAATGAAATTATGTCTTTTGCAGCAACTTGGATGCCAACTGGAGACCATCATCCTAAGTGAAGTACCTCAGGACTGGAAAAACAAACACCAAATATACTCTTTATAACTGAAAACTAAAAGATGCGCACACATGGGCACAAAGAGAGGTAAAGGACATTGGAAACCAAGGAGGGTTAGAGGGGGTGAGGTATAAATACTTCCTACCAGGTACAATGACCGCTATTTATTCTCATGATAGGGACACTAAAAGCCCTTAGCTAAGCATTAGGTAAAGTATCCATGTAACAAAAACATTTCCCCCCCTTAATATTTTGAAATAAAGAAAAAAGGAAAAGATTGTACTACTTGCAGAGTGCACATGACTTGATTCTAGAAAAAAAAACCATTACATTGACTGAGGGTGTTGGTCCTTTCTTATCATATTTGGTTTTGCTATCACTATATTAAGCCACAGAATATGATCATATTAAGTCATGGAACAAACAAGTTTATTTATTTGTGTTGAACTTAAATCATTTAGCATGTTCCTTATTTCATTATGCTGAGAATTCTTTGGTTTTACTTATTATAATCATTTTTTCTTCAACCAGAAGTATTCTGTAAGGATAAATCCAGCCATCTGCTTCAACCTTCCTGGGCAAAAAGTAAACTTAGTAGAGGAAATGTGTAGGTAGCATGCTAAAGCTTCACACTGTGTCATTATGCCCATGGAGAAGTATGAAGACTTTGGAATTATGCTTCAGATACTTATTTTTCCATGCTGTAATTGGATGGTAAAATTTAAAGATATTACGGGAGTAAAATGTTTTCACTTATAATGTTATTCATTGGTGCAAAGCATGTAATAAACCTTCAGGAATTATTTGGCATTATTAAATGTTTGTATATGATCTGATACTTTAATTGTTTCTTAGATAGTAGAGGGCGGTTTTCATTATCTTAAGGTAATGCTTTGAATGCTGTAGGCAAAAGGGGATAATGAAGAAAAAAATGTTGTTCATAGAAAATCCAAATAATTATCAAGAACCCACCTATTTAAATCTGTAGGGCTATATGCTACATGTTTATATGAAAGGAGATCAGAGAACTCATAATATAAGAAAATATATTTATATATTTTACAGAAATTTATAATATATTATTGTATATGTACCATGGAAATATAAAACCTGACTTCAGAATACTTTTTGCTAAACAGAGGTGACCTGTGGTTAAAGGCTTTTCAAAGTCAGACTTACAAAACTCTAGCACCTGGTGGTCAAATAATTAGATTTTTTTAGATACGCATGTGTGTTTGTGTGTATATGTGTGTGGTATTACTGTACATACAAGTATATAATATTTTTAAGATATTAATAAATCCATTTATAACTCATTAAAAACAGAAAAAAATGTTTGCCAACATTAGTGATACAAAAATCTATTAGAGTTTCCATACAGTAATATGGTCACCCATTATTTTGGTGTTAGATACTTATTAATGTAATATTTCTTCCACCATTGGAGATTAATAGACCACTATCACTTAATAAAGTATGATGTCTTTAAAATTTTTAGTAAGTAATAAGGCAGAATATTAACTATTTTTTCTCTCATTAGAATTTTTAGGATTTATCATTATACATTTTTTATATACTTCTGGTTATATGTTGTGTAGTTCTTTAAAAAGGTTGTCTCGTTTCTGTATTCGTGATTAATCTTTGGAGGACACAGGCTTCAGGAAGAGTCCTCACTAATGAATAACACACCAAGGGTGCTTCTAGTACGGTCTGGCACCATCAGTGTAAGAAGGCAGCCTTCCAGTAAAGCAATTAATGTCAGGACTAATTTAGTTCCAGAAAAATTTATTAATAATTATAACATTCATTTCATTCATTAGAAAAAAAAACTCTGTCCCTCTATGAAATTATGAATTAAGCAGTGAACAATAGTTATTCTTCCTTGGCATGAAAGTGAGAAGGTTTGGGTCCAAACTAAGGGCCACCTAAGTGGTATGAAGAATGCTACAGAATCAAGGGAGAGTTGGGGAATAAGCAAACATGAATACTGGATGGGAGAAGGCAGCACAGAGGGAATCTTGATTAGCACACTTGCCAGTTAATGCTGGGTGGGGCAAAACATTTACGACATGTGTTATATATGGGGATTACACTGAGCTCTTTTGTTGTTGAGACACCACTTATTAGACAAAGAAGTGGGAGAGGAAAAGGAAAAGCAAACAGGGAAGAACATTTTGGTATGTTCATTCTTTCATTACGCCGCAATTATATGAGAACTCTTTGGTTTCACTTATTATAGAGAAGGAGAAGAAGAGAAAGAAGAGAAAACGAGGTGACTACCAGCATAAATAACAGTACCATACCCTAGAACAGAATGATCAACAGTCGACAGTGAGCACTTACCTTGTGCCAGACACAATACCAGGTGCTTTGTAAGTTTTCCCACAAGTAAAAGATACTTTCCTTCAGTGACTAAATGGTTCTGAAAAATGGTGGTTGAAAGACAGAAGGTAACATCTAACTAATTTTATTTAACAAATCAATATTTTTCAATATGCATTGAAAGTGCTTTTCCCCATATATAACTAAGCCAAATTTCTATAACTTGGATACAAATATTTATGCTTTTAACCGCCTCGTGATTAATGATGACAGAAGTCTTTGCTGTGTGGTATGGGTGTCTTTCCAGCATTAAAATCGAGAGGTGAATGCTTCAAGTCATAAGATTACAAGGAATATTAATAGAAGGCCTTTTTAAAATTCAACACAGGGCAATAAATTGTGTAGTATTACTAGAAATGAAGTCACTAGACAGATGAAAGATTTATAAATATTGAAAAAGCAATAGTACTTTGTAGTTTTTCTTTTAGAATATTAATGACTAATGTTGGGAATTGGGATCAGCATTCATGTTAGAACTACAGCCAACGAACAATGCTTGAAAGATCACAATTATATTTTAAAACTTCTATACAGAGTACCATTTTTATTATATGTAAAACTGTACTTTATATATTTTTAATTATATATAATTACAGAAATTATATATAATTTAATTTAATCTATGATAAAGCTACTAAAGAACAGGGTATCTTTAAACCACGTGAGGAAAACAAACATCAAACCCAAAAGACATTTTTTTTCCAGCAGGTAAAAAGAGTTTAACAAATTTTGTATTTTTTGATTAATCTTTTAATTTAATTTTTAATTAAAATCATAACTGTATACATTTATGGGGCACAATGTGATAATTTGATATACAATGTGGAATGCTTAAATCGAACTGATCAATACAACTTCACCTCATTTACTTATTTTTTGTGCTAATCCATTTATAATTTACTCTTAGTTATTTCAAAATAATTAGTTCAGTGAGAGGGGAGATTGTGATATTTCTGTAGACCTTATAGTATAACAATCTCCCCTCTCACTGAACTAATTATTTGTTGAGTTGAGTTGACCAATATTAATGAACTAGGCTTTGGAATGAAGGGGTGGGGTGACCAATACTGCTGATAAGAATATCATTGAATGTGACGATCTTTACAGGGGATGTGTGTAATTGTTTAGAAACAATTATATACACGAACTCACAAGGCAATTTAAGTCCTTAACCTAATTTCAGAAAGAGTATTATGTTTGCACATAAAGTTTTGTTTTCCTAAAATAAAAAGTAATAAGGTAAACCACAACTCCTCAAATAACTATTGAATATCTCTAAACTATCTAAAATATATATTCACCCAACAGAAATCAGATTTATTGCAATACTATCTCCTACTAAGACAGACTTTAATCTTAATAGACATTTTTAAAATTTCAGAAATATTACAATTGATCATATAGAAAAATATACAAATATTTTAACTTTATATAAATAATAGCTAATAAGAACAAATATTTATTGAGATTCATTTGTGCCAATACTGGTCCAAATTTTCTTAAGCTCCAATAAGCTATATCATGAATATGATACTTTACTGCAGATTTCGTATAAAATAAGCCTTAAGTTAAACATTTAATACATAATCATTAAATACACACTTATATAATACATGGTAATCACTGTTCTAAATGCTTTACATATAACTCATTTAATGCCAAGAGGTTAAAAGCACAAAACTGCAGGTCTGGAATACACACAGGTATTCTGGTATTTTATAGATACAACACCTGTATTTTATAGATGAAACACTGTAGCTGAGGATAGATGGGCAATACCTAGGAAAAATGTTACCTGATATTTTAGGACTACTAACATTTTATATTATTTGTTTATTTACATGAGTGCATATATATATGTATGTATCTTCCATATCTTCTTTTATTACTGTATCAATTTATTAATTACTTAGGGCATGCTATCCTACAGTAGAAATGAGAAGTGGAGGATATGAAAGGTTACTTGTCAAAAGTTCACAATGCAATTATTAGTAGGATCAATGCCTAAAATTCATACCATATATACTCGAGTATAAGCCGAGTTTTTTCCGGCACAAAATTTGTGCCGAAAAACCCGAACTCGGCACAAAAAACTCGGCTTATACTCAAGTATATACGGTATATTCATACTCTCAAAGAAATGACTTCTCCTAAGGGTCTAAGAGTGCTTTTAAATACTTACATATAATTTTGTTCAACATTTCATTGAAAAGTATTTTTAAGAGCCTGTTTTATTCCTAAAACTGTGCTAGGCACTTGGACCACAAAGACAAGAATAGGCCCCATTGTTTACATGTGGAGTCGGCTGAAGATGCAGTAGTCTATCTTTGTGTTCATTTCTATATAGATAGCATTTATCTTAAACAAAAGTTCCCTGGTTTGGGTCGTAAAATCTATTGTCACCTTACTTAAAAATCTTAGAACTTAATCATGACTAAGACAAGGAACTACTCTTAAACTTGTATAATAATAGTTTGAAGAATATGCAAAATATTGAGTGTGTAGGAAAGAAGAGTTAATTCTATCCAGGGAATTACATCAATCATCTACAACTGAGATACAGGCTTAAAAAGGAATGGTAGCCATTGGGTGGTTATAGTGATAACAGGTATGGAGAAGTGATAGGAAGGCAAATAAATCAGTACAGAGAGCGAGCAGAAGGAAAGGCATAGAGCAGAGAGAAAGTCGAAGGAAAGGCTGATATCCATCTGTTCAGTGAATGCGTGCTCACTGAGTTTACAGCTGAGAACAGGCTGGATTGGTGAGTGCTTATTCTTGTCTATGAATGTTACAATGCAAGTAAATAAAAAAGGCCTGAAAGGAGACTGAACAAAAATTTTAATAAAGTAGGATTAGAACAACTAGATCATTGTTAAGTTGCAATTACTATTTTAAAATATTTTGTAGTGCTAATTCATCTAAACCTAGAAGACTGCTTGGAGCACTGAGGAGAAAAAGGTGGAGAGAGAGGCCTTTTTTTGTTGTTTGTTTGTCTTTTTTTTTTTTTTTTTGAGACAGAGTCTCACTATGTTGCCCTCGTTAGAGTGCTGTCACATCACAAGCTCACCGCAACCTCAAACTCTTGAGCTTAAGTAATTCTCTTGCCTCACCCTCTCAAGTAGCTGGGACTATTTGTTGCAGCTGTCATTGTTTAGCTGGCCCGGGCCAGACTTGAACCCACCAGCCTCAGTGCATGTGGCTGGTGCCGTAACCCCTGTGCTACAGGCACCCAGCCTTGTTTGTAGATTTTATTTCTAACACAGAACCCTTTATTAATAATAATTAGCTAATAAAGTAGTAAACTATAGCAATGATGACTCTAAACAAGAAGGAATATAAAAACCAAATAGCAGAGCTGCAAATCAAAATAAGTAAGTAAATATAAGAAATCATTAGAGTCACATTCCAGAAACCCCTGAAAAACAGAAAATGTGCTCATAGCTAGAAAATGGAGGTAGGGCTATAGGTAAAAACTGGCAAAAACCAAACTATTCATGAAATTGCAACAAATTAAAAGGCCAAAATTAAAAAGAAAAAATAACTTTATGGTAGAAATGTATAACATTTGGCTAAACAAACAAATTTCTATTAAAAGGAAATGCTATTAAGTACTTTGTACATATATGGTCATTTTTCAGAATCGCTCTACCCTCTAGCAGTTTTCTGAGAGGTCTCAAAAGCCTCCTTAATGGCCCCAAATTTCATGTTCCCTTTGTAAAATTGTTTATGAGGCCAAATCTTTTGTTCTGTTGTATTCTATTTTCACCAAATTATGTCTCCACAATCAGACTGGCATCAATTTCCCAAGAATGGTCAGGGTAATTCCATTTCTCCCTCACTTAAATTTCACATTTCTCTTCAATATCTGCCAGGAGGCATTGACATGATGCCTTCTTTCCAGAACCATATTCTTTACAATTCACGAGGCCAATAATCAGAACCAGAATATACAGGAAGTCCAGTTGCCAAAGGGGTTAAGTGGTCCAGACGGAAAGTATTGTTTCAGCTTATTTTGTGAGGCACATAGCCAAGAGCATCTTCACCAGCACATAGTGAAGTCGAATAGCAGCCTTATTCACAGTCCTAGAAAAACTCACGTGTAACAAAGATTATTCCCTGCATCTAGGTGTAAAATTCAATTTATCAATTAAATATTTTCTGTCTATTCTATCTTCATTTTCTCAGGAAACTAAATTGCCTCTTTTCTGGTCTCTTGGTATTGATTTTGCCCATCCCTTCTCAAACCATTCTCCAGAGATCAGCTAAAGTCATTTGTTTATTTATTTTAATGCAATCTGGCTAAGGAACTAGCCTGATTAAAAACTCTATGAATCAATATTTTCCATAGAATTAAATCCAGACATCTTAAATACATTCTCAGACTTTCATCACTTACTTTCTCTGATTTATCTTTCCTTATTTCCCAGGGAAAATTCATTGCTCCCAGGATTATGTTTATCTTTCCCTACATGGATGCTACTTTATTGTATAATTTCTTGTTTCCCCCACTGCTCCTTATTTCTGCCATTCTACAACAAGTTCCTAATATCCACTCCTTCCTTTCACACCTACCACTGAAAGGCATCCAGATAAACTAGTATTAGTTGAAGATCAAATGCCTTGGATCTGCATGCGGCCTTGGGTCTTTTCATATTTCTAGCTCCACTTAATACCATAGTGGATTGGAATAAACACTACTCTTAAAATTGGAATATGGAGCCTTAATCCTGGTACTATTTTATACTTCACAAACTTTATATTCATGGCTTCTCTGGGCCTGTTTTCTAACCTAGAAAGTGAAAAATTTCTTTACAGAAGAGTTCTAAGCATCAAATATTATTGGGGGGTGCAGAAGGTTTTGATAATTTAGGTAAATATGACAATCTCTAAAGTACCAGTGTTGATTATTGCGTTAGTACTTAAAAACTTGCAAACCCTTATGTTATTTATAGGGCATGGTCATAAATCATTGTCACATCTGAGTTAACAAAAGTAACCACCCTACTTCTCTTATGGACTGAGCATTTTTTGTTTTATCATTTTGATGTCAAGGTAAATGAAGAACAGGTGTCCAGGAATTCTGTTCATCTGAGCTCAGGCTTGAGATGGTCACGTGTGATACACGTGGATGGGTATTGGGGACAAGCCCCAAATTATCCTGTGAGTTCTCTCCCAGTGACTGGTGGAGAGGAGAAAATGAGGGAAAAATGAAAAGTCAGGACACAAAGAGAAAGTTTTTTTAAAGGAGCTGGGTTGGGGTGACTTAGCACCTCTAGGCTAGCTCCATTTTGATTACATCCATCACTGTTTTAATCATAAATCTCACAGGGGAAGGCTAAACCCTTACATCATGGTTCTTACTGGGCTTGCATTTTCTAACCCAACTGTTTCTTTAACTAACAGCATTAACTAAAGACTGACTTACCTGTTGCTATTATTACTCTAAGTTTTTTATGATCTTAACACAAACAGGGCATGGGACAGAGAACACAGTCCAGCCAGGAGCAGGATGACAAAGCAGACCCCAATTAGACCACATACACTACACATTGGAAGAGTGGCAATTAACCCTCTGGAAGCCTTGTGTTCAGATGAGCTGGTACTTCTGCCTATATCAAGATGACAGAAGAAAGGAAATATATTTCTCCTTATCATTTCCTGAGAGACTTTCTCTCTTAATGAGTTTTAGACACTTGTCGTGTCTCCTGTGAGTTTTGCATTTCCTAACTCCCTGAAAGCACTCACTCTACCTGAGAGGCAGCCCTGCCTGGGTGAGCCTTGCCTGAGTGGATTTGCAGTGGGGGAGGAGAAAAGCTCCAGCAAGACAGAATCCTCGTCTTTAAAGGCCAAGCTTTCAGGCTGTTGCATTTTGCAACAGATTTTGGGTTTCTCTGATCCACTTCTCTCTTGTCTCTGCTCCCTTTTGTCTATCCTCTGCAATCATTTTCTTAATTCAATTCCTAACCTACTTACAATAAACAATTGAATATTGATTTTAAGATTCCTAAATCATTATTTCTAGCAATACAAGCACATCAAGATGGGACTCTTCCCTTAAAGTACCCATATGTCCACCTGAAGGTGGAAAAGTAATATTTTACAGAGCCAGGGCTTCCAGGAGAGGCAAGAACAACTTTCTTAGGTTCCACCTCTATGCTATCTTCTTCTACATATACTTTGTAGTTACATATCCTAAAGTCACATCCTAAGTGGGGACCTCAACTTGTGTCTAGAACATAAAAATAATGTAGAATTACTTGTGATTCAATTGCCAGGAAAGTTGGCTCTTGCATTAGGCCAAAAAGAATCCAAATGATTTCAATAGACCGAAATAGAGGCTAAAGGCATTCCAGGCCAGAAGAACACTTAAATGACTACTACCCTTAGGGGAAAACAAACAAACAAACAAATAAACAAAAAAGTGACAAATTTAGCAAACTAGATAACTGCAGTGCTTGGTAGCTTTAGCATTACTTTTTTGCTTTGTATAATTGTATAATTGTATGGCAGCTTTTGCTGGAGAGAATGGTGTAATGGATCAAAATAATTTATACAAATTTTAATAAGACATGTAGAGAAGACAGAAACAGAATTAGGTGCTAACCTTTTTCTTTCCCTTAACTCTCCTTCTGTCAATGTTATTTATAGTTTTTTTTTATTTTGTATGCTATCAATTATTAATTTTTTTAGAGGAAAATTTTTTTTCTAGAAGTGGTAAACGTGAGTTCATTTACTCATTTAGTCAACATTCATTTTAAACATGACACTGGGAAATGCACAAGTGAATAGAACAGAGGCTGTGAGGCTAAACTGTGCACAGCCAGGAAATCGTGCTGAAGTAGTAACAGCAATTATTAGGAATTATTAACAAGCAATTCTAGACTCATCTACCCTGTCAATGAACTTAATTAAATTTCTTCTGGAAGATTTAAATGATAATCAGATTTTTGTTCTCTCTTCAATCACTGTTTTGAGAATATACCATCCCGAAAAACTCATATAAAAGGGTTGTTCTTTTAAAAGTTACTCTACTTATTAATTTTTTTTCTAGAAGTGGGACAGGTGAGTTCATTTACTCAACATTCGTTTTAAACATGACACTGGGAAATGCAAAGGTGAATAGAATAAAGGCTGTGAGACTAAGCTGTACACAGCCAGGAAATCATTTATTTAAATGGAGTGAAATTTTCTGATTAGTCCTTTGCTTTCTTAACCTGATGTCATGGGATACTCACAAATACTGAAAATTTAGCAAGACATATTTATTTGCTTGATATGGAGAAAGTAGTAGCATAGGAAGGTTATCTGTTTTGTTTTGTTTTGTCTTTTTTCAGTTTTTGGCTGGGGCTGGGTTTGAACCCGCCACCTCTGGCACATGGGGCCGGTGCCCTACTCCTTTGAGCCACTGGTGCCGCCCAGGTTATCTGTTTTGAATTAGTAATTAGAAATGGGTTACAGTTTTAGTTATGACAATTTAACAAATTACTATTCTTCTCTCGTCTTTTCTTCAGTTATCTGCTAATGAGTAGTGGCTTTCCTTCTTGTATATATTGCAAACCTAGTAGTTAATTCTTAAGGCACAAAGGCGCTGACTTAATTTTCTTCTCCTTATTCCACTGATGACATGAATAATGTCTCTGTGTCAAAGTCATTTCATATTTTTTATTGTCATTGCCTCATTCTGTTATGAAAGCTGAAGTTAATTCTAAGTAGATCTCTCTCCTTAAATGAGTAGGGTTCAGTCTTGTTTCTCCCTCCTATCATATATTTTCTTTTGTCATTATTCTTTAAGAAATCATTCGAAAACCATATTGAACACTTACTGTTCTTTTTGTTGCCATTTTCAGAGAAATTATAATGTTAGATGCTGCAATTACAAGCTTTCATAATGTCAGACACATTTTTAGGTATTTGTGGCTGTAATCATTTCCTTTTAAAATTATGCCAAATGATTATTAGTCTCAAATTCTCAGTCTAGAAGCAACAAGTCTCCCTTTTGTGTTAGATTGGATTCTCTATTTTACAAATTATAAATTTTTCCATTAAATTTAGTGGTTTTCTGTTTGTTGTGTATTTTAAAGGATTTATAACACGTTATAGAAATCATGAATTATGGAAGTGATTATTTTTATTATATATAATTATAATTTTATAATTCATCTTCACTTCTACTACATTATGAGTGATACCTTGAACTCCAGTTTAATTCAAAAGTTTATATAAATAAGAAATAAAAAATATATTCTCTGGGTAAGACAATATTTTAAATATAAATATTTAAAAATAAATATTTGTATAATTTACCTAAAATAAATATGTACTGAAGACCTGCTAATATTACCAGAAAATATATTGGAAGTAGTAAAAGACACAATGGAAGTATAAGAAAATCTCTGTCTTTAACAGTATTTTTATTTGAGGAGCACATAGTATATGAAGTTATGAAGCCCAGTGTTTGGGAGCCAGAGGTGAGAGAATTGCTTGAAGCCAGGAGTTCAAGACTAGCCTGGTTAACATAGGGAGACACTGTCTCTAAAGGAAATTGCAGACAGAATTGGCCGGGCTAGTGGCACATGCCTATAGTCATAGTTGAGAGGTTGAGAGGCTGAACTTCAAGATCACTTGGGCAAGTAGTTGGAGGCTCCTGTGAGTTATAATTGCACCATGGCACTCTATATGAGATGATAGAGTGAGACAGGGTCTCACTTTTTCTTTTTTTCAAAAAGAAAAAAATAAGTATTTCACTTGCACATGTTGTACAAGGAAGTATAAAATTTTGTGTATGAGTGCTTTGTAAGCTCAACTGAGGCTGAGGCCTTATAATCAAGAAGAGGTTCTGATTGTATTCTTTTGCTGTTGTTATTTGTTTGTTTGTTTGTTTTTGCAGTTTTTTTGCCGGGGCTGGGTTTGAACTCACCATATCCAGCATATGGGACCGGCGTCCTACTCCTTTGAACCACAGGCGTCACCCCTGATTGTATTGTTTGAGCCAATTTAAAAGAAGTAGTCTACCTTCAAAATACGTAATTTCCTTTACATATTTCTGAATTGGGTTTTTAATCTTACACTAGAAGAATACATAGAGCTTGAATATCTTACATGATGGAGGAATTTCCAAATGCCATCTAGGCAAGAAGAAAACATGTGGCAGAAGCAGATGGGTACAGCATGACAACAAGTCAACAAGGAACCAGCTGACAAGAACGGGGTTAGCAAAAGGGCAGGAGACAGGACTTATGAGCCAAATAGAATAAAAATATAAAAACAGAGTTGTTACAATAGGAATCCATTATGCTGGAAACCATTAGCAGAGAAGGGACGTAGTAAACTGATGTGTGTATAAAATCTCCCAATGAGCAGTGTGGTAGGTGGACAGACAAACCAGCTTGGAGGCCATTCCATTCAGCTGGGCACCCTACGATGACAACTTGGACTGAGAGTGGATGTAAACTGGTGATTAACAAGGGTGCTATGTTTGCTTGTTTTAATAAGTAATAGATCTTAGTAAATGTCTTGACAAAAGAAAGGAAGGGGAGAGATGAGTCAAAACAGGATATAATATAAGTTTTGAGGCTGAGTAAACAAGAAGAGAGGCAATGCCATACATATAGACAAGAGGGAGGGAATGTGAGTTTATTTAGCGGCTGGGGATAGTTGGAGTGATGATAAGAGCAACCAAATGCACCAGGCTTTCAGGCTTCCATTCTGGGTGTAAACAGACGCATGGTAATGTGAAATCAACCACACATTCACTTTAGACACTAGAATTCTCTACTGATTTTTGATAGCCTTTCTACCTTCTACATTTTCCAAGGAGGACGGCATTTTCTATTTTTTACAGAAGTAGCTACTGCTAATATTTTTTAATTAGGTATTGCCTTAAGTGATTTACATATTTTGATTTGTTTAATCCTTACAACACCCATAATTAGTAAATTATTATTAGAAAATTTTACAGATGAGGAAAATAAAGTACAGAGATTCAAATAGCTTAATGAAGCTAAAAAAATCCCGTAAATCCTAAAGACAAACTTTGAACTCCAAGTATCTCCTGTTCCTGTATCCTGCTGGATACTGTTTCCTCTTCCCAAACAGCCAGTTTAGAATAATCAAGTCACATCTATTCTACTTCCTTTAGCATTTATACCCTCATTTTCCTCTCTCTCTTTTTTTTTTTTTTTTTGAGATAGAGTCTCAAGCTGTCACCCTGGTTAGAGTGCAGTCATGTCATAGCTCACAGCAACTTCCAACTTGGCTCAAGTGACCCTCTTGCCTCAATTTTTTCTATTTTTAGTAGAGACAGGGTCTCTCTTTTTTGCTCAGACTGGTCTTGAACTTGTGAGCTCAAGCTATCCTTGGCCTCCCAGAGTGCTAGGATTACAGGTGTGAGCCATTGTGCCCGGCCTCCTCATTTTCCTCTTAAAAATTATCATTCTATTTCAGATCTTCTTCATATTTTACTAATTCTGTTCCAGCAGGCTCACATCCAATATTCTGTACTCTAAACTCTCCCTAATTTAATAATTTCTCTATGTTGTATTTCAACTCCATTCAGGTAAATGTAAATTCTTCTTAGTAAAGTATCACAAGAATGGAAAAATAAATATCCAATCTACTCCATACTAATATGAAATTGTATATTGTATACATATTGCTTTTGAATTTACTGCACTAAATTTCTGTTTTATTGTTCATATGAACATGTAATTTTAAAATATTATATACGCCATACTATATGAAACCAATATATAATTGTGTATACATATGTACATTATTGGGAAATCAATATATATGCAATTATTTATTAGTTTCATATTAGTATGGAGTACATAGTATTATTTATTATAAAATTCTATGTTCATATGAACAATAAAACAGAAATTTAGTTGTGGGAGATGATTGGTAGACGGGAGGGCACGAATTAGATCTCACCTAATGTGCACATTGCCAGGTTGTATAACACGCCCCCAGGGTGAGGGTCCTTTACAACTGGAACTTTACCCTGGAAGTAAGAGCAGTGTAACCTAAAAAATTGTGCCTTCATATTAATTTGAAAAAAAAAAAAAACAATGACCAAAAAATAATAATTCCACTATATTGGAAAAGTGATCATCCCAATATCATATTTACAAACTTTCAGTGGCATGCAATAACTTTAATATATGTATAAAATCAAAATAAGCATGGAAAATAAGGTCATCTACAGACTCACAATTGCATGTATATCTAACTTTACTTTCTGAAGCTCATGTCACCCTATCTATTCTCCAAGTATAGAGACTGTCTTCCACTCTGAGCTGTGCCATATTCTTTCATATGTCCTGCCTTTTCTGTATACTAATTCAACTGAACAAAAATTTTTCTATGACTCACTGGAAAACTCCTAATCACTCCTTATTATTGTAAAGCATACTGCTTTACAATTACCTGATTTTTTTTTTTTTAAACTCATGCTCTTGGATTTTTTTTTTTTTTTTTAACTCATACTCTTGGAATTCTTGTTGCCACACCATGCCTATGCAATTGAAACATGCCAAACAATTTGAAAACTGAAATTTTGTTTTAAAAAAAGGGTGGTGGTCATGGAAGAGATTGCTGGTTAATCAGCTAATACTTGTCATTATCTTCTTCTTCCCTAATGAAAGAATTTTTGGCTGAGCACATGGCTGAATAAAAATTACATTTTTCAGGAAAAATAAAAAAGAAAGAAAACTGAAATTTTGCACTCCTCTAGTATCCTGGCATAATATTTTTTTTGAGTCAAGTTAAAATAATATTCTCATATCCTCTCACCTCTTTATTTGTTTTCTCTATAGTTTCTTTGTACTTACACATCTGATACTTGCCCAAGCTCTTAGTACTACCTGAAAAATCTATCTACAAATCCCAGTTACTGAGTACATTACATAATGTGCTATTTTTTACAGTTTGATCACCTGTTTAACTCATCTAAAATGCCATGTTCATTAAAAAGACTTTGGAGAAGTATTTATAATACAACAGGAATAGTTATTTTGGTCTATTGTCTATTTGGTCAGTTACTATAAGTGAACAAGCAACACTCTACTTGTGGATTAAAGAGAGATTGAGAATTAGATGAAGGAGGACATTCACTTGGAGTTGAAGAACTTGCATGATGACCTTAAATTGAATAAAATCATAAAAATAAGTAAATTGAATAGTGATCTAAATTGAATACTTTTAAAATTTTCCTCCAGAACCTCTTGTATACAGAGGTACGATATATGAGTTTGCCTAATTTTTACCTAATTATAAAATTAAAATAAATTGTAGCACAAAATTGTAGTAAATTTAGTTATGTTTCTTAGGAGAAAGGTCAATTCAATTTTTACTATTTTTAAGTGTTTAAAACATGTTTACAATAGATGAAGATAAATGAGGGCTAACCATTCACCCATGCACTTTGGAGTCTGTATGAGAAGACAGATTGACCAGAAATAAAATAACAATTGAAGTTGGTTCTCTGGAGGACTCAGATGAGAGTTGCCCAGGACTGTGGCCTGACCTTACCTTAGGCAGCTCCGTGATATTTATGGTAAGCTCATAGGTGAGGGTTTTTCTGCAGCAGCTTTGCAGAAAAGTTCCCTTAATTCCTGAAGGAAAATTTAAGAAGTACAAAATGACCACCATGCTTATCTTTCAAAATATGAAATGGTGACTATTAAAGTTTTAAGTAATGAAAATCAAAGAATTATGCATATTTCAATCTTCACCTCATCTGAAATTTTAAATAGTACATATGTTACCCGTATTAAATAATTCTAGTACTTTGAGTTAAATTTTGAATTAAATATTCCAATGGTTTATATTTGGATAAAATATTAAGATAACTGCTCTAGGTCTTTTTTGTTGAATAACACATTTGCAAAATTTTATTGATTTTGAAGAACCACAATTTTCCTGCTTCTTGGTACTTATTTGTTTGCCCTTTGACAAGTTCCCAGTAACAACAAATTTACATTTGCTCTGGGTAAAACAAAATCTCCATAATATAAACATGAAAGCTGCATTTAAGTTGACATTCATGTATTTGCAAATTTTTGCAGCTTTAAAAATGGGTTTAGAATTCGCATTAGCATTGTATTTTTTCTACTCTGATTTTAAGAGGTTTAATCACACATTCAAACAATGTATATTCCTCAGGGCAAATAATTGTGTTAAGTGTGGCAAAGTGTCACACTTTGCTTTGTGTCAACTAAATATCAATATAGTGGGTAAAATATCATCACTGTGTATATCATAAGGAAGTCGTGATGTTAAGTTTACTACATTGATTAATCCCAGTTTATTATGTTTTTGCAAGTGAGTCCTCCTGCCAGTGAATTAGTGGAAGACCCATAAACATTTTAATTTCAATGCAGAGTTAGGAGAATGGTTACTGCAAAGCCTTAAATGAATTGTTTTAAGTTCTTAGCGCACCCATCAGGAAGAAAACTGTTTTAGAAAACCAATGTGATTGTGTCAAGATGACGGGACTAAATTGACCATGGCAAGGTTTAGTCAGTGTTTTGGCTGTTTTCATTATTGATTGCATAACATTGATTATGTTAACTGTGCAGAGCTCCAATTTGCTTATTAAGTTTGTTAAAATAACAGATTGACATTGGCACAATTGCTTCTCACTTCATTTGTTTAGGTAGACCCTTATTATTTTGAAAGAATCAAAAAAAAAAACCCTAAAATTTCTCTCCCTCATCTTAAATTCTAGACTAAATTCTAGATTATTTTAATTTGTATTCATTAGCTTCCTTGTTTGAGAATTTAGAGAAACCCGGTCATTGACAGCCTATGATTAAGTACATAACTTCCTATGAGCAGCACCGCAGCAAGTAGCCTTTTCTCGAAACAGAATTCTGCCTGAGTGAGACAGGAGAGCAAAGGTCTCTCCCATTTACCTTGTGGTGTTTGTGGCTATTAATTTCTGAAATAAGTTATGATACCCGAAGACAGTAAGGAGTAACAGCAAATCATTAGGGTGGATTATACTGAAAAACTCAGAAACAAAAACTTTCATGATTCTTTGGTTATGGATATCTATTCAGGGGTGTGTACATGTTTATGCCCCTGTACATATATACATATACACAAACACAAATATATCATAGATAAATGAAATTAAAACAAGGTCCCGAGAACATTTTTTATGAAGAAAAGATTGAAATATTCTTCAGAGAAAGGTGAACTTTTGTTCACTGAATAGGCCATTTGGGTAAAGAAGGAATAGGCCTTAACCCAGGGTCTCCAGTTTTAAGGTGTTACTCAAACTTTGGGGAAAAAAGACATTTTGACACATTTTAAAGAATTAGAATTAAATAAGTGTCACTGGTCACCAATCAGAAGATTGTGAGAGTAAATAAATGCAAGGGCATGTTCTCAGTGCATGCGTGTGGAATGACTTAACATTATCGTAAGTGGGCATTCTTGGCAAAAAATATAAGACGGCAAAACTCTAACAGAGACTTCACCTCTTTTTGTTATACCTCCACCACGTGTAGCCATGCAAACTCTTGCACCAGATTGTCAGGGTGCTGGAGGGGCTTTTAAATGCACTAGCTCTGGAACTTCGGCAAATTACTTAACCTTGGTGCCTCTGCTGCCTGATCTACAAAGCAGTGATAACATACCAGATCTCACAGGGTTGTCATAAATATCAACTGGGTTAATATATGCTAAGTGCTTACAGCAGTGCCATACAGCTGCCAGCTATAATTATTATATTTATAGTTATCCTCTATTTGTGTTAATGTCCTGAATATGGTGAAGGTGTATAGGTGAGAGACAAGAGTGAAGGCTAAAAAATAACGGCAGAATTAAAAAGAACCAGGTATTTTTTAAAAAGGTTAATCTTTAATTCCTTCATATTAAGAATTTCCTAATTCTCAGAATACTTCCTTCCTATTTCTATGCCTATTTTCTGCAAAGAAAATGCAGGTCTAAAGTTTTTATTACTTGTAAACTGATTTTGGGGAAATGTTTCTCTGCCATCAATAGTTTATATATTTTTTGCTTTTTTATCATGTGCTGGACTCTTGCAGGAAAACTGCAATATTAATTGATCCATCTGGTCTTTGAAACAATGAAAAAAATCTTATTTGGTTAAAACTATATCAGCTTTAAAAAGATCTCTTGCAATTGAACAATAAAAATACAATAACCTAATAAAAAAATAATTTAAGGTGATATTTTTAAGACAAATAGCTAGTTAGAATAGATCTGTAGAATAACAGCCCTGTTTTCTTTTAAGAAAAAGAACTAGAATAGCTCTATAGGAATGGCCTCAACATACCTCTACCTTGCTTCAGAAGCCCAGCATTTGATGCTCCTTCCAATTTCCTATTCCTTAATCTTACCAGAAGGTGGAAGTATGATGTAAGTACTAAGTACTCTGAATCTAGATCCAACTGGGATTCAACCACCATTGTCATCATTGCCAACATCAGTAAAATAATACTGTTAACAGGGGATCTTACTTGGGTCCTGCCATAACCCAAGTATCATATATCTAAATCATGTCTCAGAATAAAACCAGAAAGAGTTAGAAAACTTGAAAAAAAAAATCCCTGATATTTTTGCTCCCCAGGAATTTAAAATTATTCTAAGAACAAAGGTGTGCTGGAATATTCTTAGAGAACACTGAAGCATAGTGTCTCATGGTATAAATCTGAGCTTTTTACCCCCTCATCAGCAATGTAAGTCAATAATGATCTGCCACTGTTTTTGGAAGAGCTCAGCTTCATTCTTCTTGCCATAATAGGTTGGGGCACAACTATTTCCTTTAGATTCTGATATTATTTGATTAGTATGAGTTGAAAATTCAGATATTTCACTCTGTCAAGATAAAACATAGTTGTCAAAACTTGCTTTTTTGTTTTGTAGATATTTTACTCAATTGAATAACTGACATTAAATAATTTTACAAAGTGAGCCAATTTTTTCAGGTACCTATGGACACATTTGGCAATGGAATTCCCTTGGCAGGTACACTAGGTAGTTCAAAAACAAATAGTCCTCTGAGGGGCCTGAATCAAGGATTATTCATTCTTAAGTGAATGTGATGATGCTTTTTGAGAAATACCTTGTTTATAAGCTTGTCCAAAACTGTTTCTGTGGAATCAAAGTGTTCCAGTCACCTTTAGTAATAGTTTCTCAGAAAGAGTTTAATGGATTTACAGGAAACTCCCCCAGGAAGGTATGTGAGGTCAAGGCTACAGATTCAGCTAACTCTTAAAATGCTGTGTCCTAACTGTTGTTTTGGTGACCAAATCTTTGTTCTAAAATAGCACCACTGGGTATTAATTACATAAAGCCTCTCAACCCAGAGATTGGCCTTGGCTTTCAATCATCAAATATGTAGTAATATTTAAAAGAGGAAGTTGAGTGCTTCAACATGCTTTCCTTCCTGCAGGTATGTAAATTCTATCCTCACAGCTGGTTAGATCTCTTGAATACTACACTCTTGAAATTCATTACCTCAGTCCTCAGAATGATCATCATCCTTGATTTTATAATTATTTCCTTATATGAAATACCTTTGTATGGAATATAAATATCCTTATATGAAATATCCTTGCATGAAATATAAATATCCTCATATGAAAAATTAAAATATAAAGTATCTTTATATGAAATTAGAATATTTGAGAATTGCTCTTCCACCTTTAAACACCCATCAATGAGAAGTCTCTTACGATGCTGAATGATCCCAGTGTAAAGACCCATCTGACAACTTTTTGCTAGAATTTAGTAGGAAGAAACATTTGGTGTTCATTTTTGTTCATTTATTTATCAAAGGAATATTGGCTGACTACCATGGGGACCAGAGTCTGCACTGCATGTTCAATAATGCTCTCAGAAAGTCACTGTCAATTTGAGAAAAAAGGCAGAAAAAGCTGATGCCAGGAAGAGCTGAGGAGGCAGGAAAGATTCATTTCTGTGAGACTCGAGAAGGGGTCTACAGCCAGAGGTGACATTAGGAAAGGTGTTTAATCATGAATAAACATTTGTAAATAGAATAATTAAAAAGGGCCTTCGAGACCCATTATAACTTTTGCAAAAGCACAGATATTAAGGTAAACAGCGAGGAAAGGTACATGAGGTTGAGAGAGAGACATTCCATGTAGCTAATAAGACCAGCAGGTGTTGAGGTAGAAAGGCACCGTCAGGTAGGTCATAAAGGACCTGAGACGCTAAGCTAAACAGAACTAGTTTTACTCTGAGGACCAAGCAGAGTGCATGAGAGACTTAAAGAGGGGAATGGCGCAGTCAGATTTATGAGATGAATTGTTTGTGAATTTCTTAGTGGAATAGATTTGTTAATTGTGCTTTGAAAATTCTTGTATTTCCAGGACCTCAAACAAATTCAGACAAATAGCCTATGCTTAATTATTACCTGCTGAGTTAATGTTAATCATGAGGCTGCTGCAAGACTCTAAGGGTAGAGATGCAGAATGATGTGGGATTTGGGATATATTTCACCATCGATTCCTTTTTGGTTATTGACATTCCCATAACTTTTCCCTCCTTTTCCTGAAGGCTAGGAAATCCAGAGCTACCAAATAATCATATGTGGTCCTCACAGTTGGCATACATGCCTCATCCTTTTTTATGACCTTCCTTCCTTCCTTCCTCCCTCCCTCCCTCCCTCCCTCCCTCCCTTCCTTCCTTCTTTCCTTCCTTCCTTTCTATTAAATCATAGCTGTATACATTAATACAATCATGGGGTACAATGTGCTGGTTTTATATACAATCTGAAATATTTTCATCAAACTGGTTAGCATAGCCTTCACGGCACCCCTTTAGTTACTGTGTTAAGACATTTATATTCTACATTTAGTAAATTTCACATGCGCCCTTGTAAGATACACTGTAGGTGTGGGCCCCCCAATTACCCTCCCTCCATTCCTTCTCCTCCCTTCCCTCCCCTCCCTTTCCCCTTTCTCCATATTCTTTCATATGAAAGCTATAAATTGGTTTCATAGTAGGGCTGAGTACATGACTTTTATTTCTGTTTCCATTTTTATTAACTCTTTTGTGACCTTTATCATAACTCCGCTCTGGCAAGTCCACAAGTCTTATTATCAGAAGACTGAAATTGCAAAATCCTTTTATTCTTTTAATTTGTGTGGTTTTAGAAAATATATAAACATTGAATTGTCATACACAGGGCTATTTCTAAACCTGTTTTTTTAAAAAAAGGATATACATATCAAGTATACTCTGGGCCCTTTGGGATTCCCTTCCAAGTTTATGCTAATCTGAAGTGTTAAAGGCAATCTGTGAAGTGATTCAACTGATTCCTTGAACTACATAAAACTTCAATTATCAATGCTTGCAATATGAGCTTTCTTTGGTAATTAAGAATAACTGATAAATAATAAAGCATTATTTGGCATTATTGAAGGCACCTCAGTATGCAGGAGCTTATGGTGGGTTGGAATAAATGATAGCTTTGAAATCAGGAAATGTGGTCTTTACAACATATTCTCAGCAACTCACTCATGGTGTAAATTGGGCAAGCATAAACTCAACACTCTCTTTTCTCACCTTTAAGACAGAAATTTCTATCTCGCAGAATTAGTATGAAGTTTGAAATAATGTATATATTGTAAAATAAAGTACAATGAGATTTAATTTTAATATTGACGCAAGTGAATTATAGAAATTTTGGTTATGTGACATTGCACTTAATACTGTAAATTTACTGTAACACTCAAGGTTTTCATTGGGAGAAATACAGATTTTACCACTCTATGCCCATTATTGATTTCTCCTAAGTTGAACTTGACTGACAAACATAAAAAATTTTTTTGATATTTGATTTCATGACCATTTCCTAAATGTGACAGCTTAATGATACAGCTAAATTTTTTCTAATCTTATGTTAAGGCAAAAACATTCATAGCTATGCTTTTGATGGGACCAATTTTTGTTATTTACGTTTGAAAGCTCAGATCCTTATTAGCACAATAAAATTGAATAATTTATAAATCCATCATAATACTCTGTTGAATAGTGAATGTCTTGTCAAAGGATCAGTTCAAAGTAACTAAACTTCCCCTGTTTCTCTGATTTAAAACTGTTTTACCTAATAAATACTAAAATATTTCTCCAGTTTTATTGAGTAAAAATGAAAAAAGATATAAATTATGTCATAATTATCAACAATTTTCTGTAAAAAATTATTTTTAATTTTTAATTTCAAAAAATTCTGTTTTCTTAATGTAATTTTAAAAAATGTTTTAAAATTGACAAATGTCATAATTTTATTTTTTTACTGAATTAGTCTTATTTTTGGCAATCTAAGTAGGGATTTGCTTCCTTTGTCTATTATTTCTCTTTATTTGTAAAGTATTTTTATGAACCTGAAATCTGACAGGGAGATATGGTTTTGGCAACAGAATCTTATGTATATAGAGTGACAAATCCAACATAGTTGTCTGAAACCACATGATTTATCATTGCTGCACCAAACACACATGCACATCACCTCACAATTAACTTACATTGGGTGTCCTGAGAAGATTGAGTTCATGATTTTTTAAATCATAGCTATCCCTAATATTTTCTATTCACCTACCTTATTCTTCTATGGAGAATTTAGCATTGATCTTCCAGATTGATGAGGTGAAATCTTTGAAACACTGACCTAAAATGATTTCTGTGTCTAGGGAGTAATAATTTACCAGAAACCATTCAATGCAGCTCAGATCATGTAGGAAAACGAGTGTATTAACTGCTTTTTAAAAAATCTTACAATGATTAGTCTTTTGAACACAGAGCATGAATTAATTCAAGGAGCATTGATACCAACTGCATATTCAAAAGAAAGACAATTTTACTTTCCACAAATATTATAATAGCCAAAAAATCAATGCACTTCTGATATCATTTAATGTGTTAAAATGTGCACTAGAAAAAAAGCCTTGCTTTGGATTGAAAATATGTGTTTTATTACTTATTTTCTTGTTGGTATAGGCAAAAAGAAAACCGCATTTGCAAAGCCAAAATAATTTCTAATTATGATAAATTTAAAAATATGACGAATACACATTAATTTGAACAAATCAGATTTCTTTTCCACTTCTTCATAACTTAAAAGTTAGCTGATTTTAAAAAGTTATCATATGTGAAGAATACACTTGGTTGTGTGCTCCTCTCTAATTTGCTTGTTTGCTTACTGCTGGGTGTCAGAGTTCAAATCCCACGTTCCTCTTGCTCTCAGTTTTTTAAAACACTAGTTCAAAGTCCAATAGATGAAAATACATTCAAGAATTGAGTCTATAATAGTACGAGTTTCTGGGCAACGCTGGCTAGGACAAATGGAGATCACAGTTATGTCTTTGACCTCCCACCTTTAATTCATAATAGGCTCACCAGACTCCATTCACCTTTGTGTTGAGGATACAAAGGCTAGAAAATGGTCCCTGACCCCACAATTCGTCCCACCCCTGCTGTGCAGCTGGCCCAGGGGGATGGCTTGCTTAAGAACTCTCCTGCACCAAGAATAAGAGCACAAGATTGTCAAGTCTAAGAGAAATGAAAAGAACAAGAGGGCATAGCACATGTAGGTAAGCAGAGGTAAGGAGAGAAGGGAAATTAATGGCAGGATCTGATCAATTTTACCTGTTCTTATAGAAGAACAACAAATAATCTGGATAAAAGTGGAAGCTGTGGGGCCACATCTATGGTGCATCTTAGAATGGGTACAGGCAATTGCACTAATGTACACAGCTATGATTAAACAATTAAAAAAAAAAAGGTGGAAGCTGAAAAAATAGAATTCCTAATACTCCCTAACAACTATTCAGGAGAGAAGCTAAACCACCCTAGAGTATAGGCTGAAATTGAAATAGTAGATTCATGCAAAATGATTCCACCACCCCACCCTGGGTTACTTTTTCTCTCTATAGGAAGAGGGTGTTAGGAATCCAAAAATATGTGTGCCATATGTGTATAGGAAAGCTATTCATTTATTTCTTCAGATAATAGAGTTAAAAATATAGTATTTGAATTTGTTGATTAAATTTCCACAGATTCTACCTTATAATTCAATTCTTTCATTTTAAAATACCTCCTTTCTTATATACCCATGAAACCTGAATGTAGCATGGAAATTATATTCAAGTTCAACAAAAGCACCCCCCTTCTTTTGTGAAGGGGCTACCTCCCTTCACATAGCACATCACATTCCAGGATGAATTCAAAGCTGCTCCATCAGTCACTAAATCATTTCCATTAAGACTTTAGTTCTTTGATTTGAATATCAAAAATTGTTGGAAACTGGTAAAAATTCTGTACTGCAAAAATCATTCTAAAAATTTCAATTAAATCATTTTTTATGATAAAATGGTACTGATAACCAAAGTAATCATTTATCATATTACCAAAATTCTTTGATAATAAATCAACCTGTAAAAGGGTTTTTCATAGGAAAAAGGATATAAATTGTGTTTTTAAAGAAAACGACTTGTTTAAAAGCTGATGAGAGAAGAAAATAAAGTCCTCATCTCTCTACTGTATGACCAGGGTGAAGCAATAATTTCAATACCTAAAAATATATTTATAAAATTCTAGCTAGTTATTCATTCCCTAAAAATTCAATGTAATGTAGAATGGACCATTCATCATGTAAGTCAACTTTTTAGCAAAGCTGTAGAAAGAAGAAAGTACATTTTGATTTCACTATGGCAACTATAATAAGAAACTACATCATATTTTTTTTTCAAGTCGAAAATGTTTTCTAGATATAGAGTAAAAATGAACTGCATAATGTTTGAACAAAACAATTCTAAAGTCCTGAGACTCTCTCAAGTCAGGACAATATAAATATTTAGAAACGTTTTCCCCCAAAATTTAGAAAAAAATTCACTGGTAAATTCTGTAACTTTCCTTTTCAGAAGGAAAGGCCTTATTGTCAAGTGTACCTTTTAGTAAAATGACAAACCAACACCAACGCCTTTGACCCTTGAGAATGTTCCTGAATAGAATGGCAAGGTGTTTTCTCAGCCTTGATGAAGTTAGTTAGATGGTGGTTCCCACCACTCCAGCAGTTTGTCTGACATTATAAATGCCTACATGTTTTCACATGAGCAAAGGTAAAACTAGTAGAAAACGTAAAGAAACTGGCATGAACTATACATGGCTCAAAGGGGTAAGGTGCCAACCCCATACGCTGGAGGTGGTGGGTTCGAACCCAGCCCCAGCCAAAACAAAAGAACAAAAAACAAGTATGTTACTGCTTCTTCTAAAATATCATTTTAAGTGAAGAAGACAGCACATATGTGAACAAACTATATATTTCTATTATTGAAATATTCCAACAAGCAAATAATTTTGCCTTGTTGCTTTTAGTTACTCTACCATTGAATAAAACAATGTAATGTCCATTAAAAGCTAAAGAAAAATAAAAATTCCAAATAAAATAATGCGGAATAACTAAGACACATTGGTTTAGAGTCAAGTATTACCAACTGTTTTTCTAGTGGTGAATATGAGGTAATTATTTATATTCTGAGTCTCAGTTTCCCCATCTTTAAAATGAATTGTTTACGAGAGAATGAGTTCTACTTTTTCTTTAAGATCTACGCTCATATGACTACGGAGAAATGATAACTACATGACGGGAATAGCTTCTGGTTCATTACCTATTATTTTTCTTTAGGCTTAGGCTCAAGGGCCCGTTGCATTTTTATGAGATTTGTGATCTTAGGCTAGTGGTTTTTAATCTTATTGGTCTGAGGATTCTCCTCTGCTTTTAAAAATTATTGAGGACTCTAAAGAGCTTTTGTTTATGTGATTTACTTTACAGTGCATTAAAGCGTAAGTCAGCGCTAATATTAAGTTGCCTTTTGCTATGTAAGCTCTGCTCTGAGCCTCTGGCCTCATGAGTTTTGGCATGACTCAAACCAATCTTCAGAGAAAAGAAGTTAATTTCCTTACTGGCACCTTTAGGTTATAGGCTGTGACCTTAGAGGCTATTTTCATGCTTTTATCCTTAGCTGATCTTTTTTGGGGGGTTATTGTCCAGGCAGGTTTTAGTGAAATTCTCAAAACGGATCAACAAAGTATCATTCTTCTGTCTCCTACATAAATCATCTCTATGAAAGAGGCTGAAACTTTTGTCCAGGCATTTGAAAAGAAAAAGGAAATATTGGTTTAAAATTTTAATTTCAAATTACAAAATTACGATTTTACAGAGAGCTGTGGCAAGTCCAGTTGGATGCTTTTTAAACCACTATGGTTATTCCTTCATCCTCAAGTTTTAGATTTAAAAATACTTTGCATCCTTATACAAAGTTGGAAAGGCACAGTACTTTCTGACATAGTCAAATTTTGTTCTGGAAATAAGTGCTTCTTGGTGCCTTGTCTGCCTGACACTGCAGCAGCAGGGGTCTGGCTGTGCAGGGGGAGGGTGCACACTCCTAGGCTCCTCTCTGTGGCTACTGAATTCCCCCCACCTACCCCAATAACCATCTCCTCTTTGATATTCTGTGTTCTTTAAAGTGTGGCGTGGACTTGCACGGTAGTTCTTCCTTCCACTCATGGTTGTTATGGGAACAGACTTTAATTGTATTCGATGGAATTAATGTGGTTAGGGAAATATAGAGACTGCCATCATGGCTACATTAAAATAATGATCAATTCCAATTCTACAGGGCACACGCTAATGGAAATAGTGTGGTGTGCACTAATTTCCCTGTGGTGAATGAGTATTTTTCAATTATATATATCAAGGGGACTGAGTCTTTCTCAGGAGCAACTCTCTATCAGACAGAATAATCATGAACAGATGGCTATTGTTCTGTTCTAGAATGGCAACAATTATGTATGCGAAATTTATAATAATGCACAGAATAAAAAGGAAAAGAAACATATAATTGCAAACTTTTGTCAGTGCTACTTTTGGAGTAGCATAGGCAAGAGCTAAGCTAATTCACGAAGGTAGGGATGCGTAATTCCCTTCTTCTACACAATTTTTAATGAGGGCATTATTTTTTTTTATAATGAACACTGGGAAATCAATCTCTTTTTCATTTATTTCATTATTTTGTTCTCCCAAATGCTATAATGCATATTCAAATCTACCCAGTAGGAAATTTAGTCTAGCAATAAATGATTGCACCCTGGCAGTCATAATTTAAAGACTGCTTTGAGGGAAAATGAAAAAGATAAATTCACAATATTTAGAACTAAAAAACACAGAAGGTAGAATGTCATACAGTGAGATAATATCTACACAAACTTTCATAGATGACATTTTCATTAAAAAATATCCTTATGACTAATCTTCAGACACTGTTAGTTTTTGAAATATTAATGAAAATATGCTTTATCAGGAATATTTACATTGAAGTAGTATTCATAACATGAAAGAGTGAAATTATTAGCAAAAATGCTAGTATTTTTTAAATTTTTCTTTCTATAAACTTTTAATACCATCCCACATTGTTTTTCAAGTAATGCCATTCTTGAAATTTCAGTTCTTAAATGACATATGTGACTCTTTAAAATTCTATAGTTATTCATGAATACTTTTTGTTTAACTTTTGGCTTAAGATTAAATAATTATACAATGCTTAAAAATCCAGAATTTATTAAAAACATGGCTATTTTAAAAAACAAAAAATACACCTGTACAAAATCTGATAAAAAAAAAAAATGTGATTGTCAGTGTACTGCACAAAAAATGCACTGCTCTAAATTTTATATTTTAAAATCACAGATTGTATTTATGTTTGTAATATGTATGTTTGCATATACCAGCATATTGGTCAGATACTTGGTCAGATTAGGTGGAAAACTCATCAGATTTTTAATTTTGCCTTAATTGTGTACTCAGAGGATCTAAGCAGTAAAAATTATTTTTCTATGATAATGCTTAAGACAGCTCCACAAAGTGATCATGGCTCTGTATCACAACAACCGCTTCACTTTCTATGTAGGACCTCATTCCAGGCACCTAGACCCCTTTCTTCCTTGGGTGACGGTGTCTTCCTGGTCTCCTTCTATGCCTTTTTCGAATTCTGAGTAGCAAAAGTAGGGGAAATTCATGGTTGATTTTTAAAATCTGAGCTATGTGCTATAGTAGGCAAAAAGATTCCTATAGAAATAAAACCTAATCTCTACCAACAAATAATAATTTTTAATATAAAATGACTTGCTTTGTTCAGTTGAGGTCAGATGCAGTTGATAACTCAAGTTACCTCTTTCTATGAAAGAGGAGTGGAAGCCACAAGACCATTATGTACACATACCAAAAAGGGGAACATCTGATCCAAATGGAGGCATTCCTCATCGCAAAAAACAATGTTTATTTGTTTGCTTCCTTCTTATTAGTCTGTTATTGTACCTCTTAGGAGACAATATCAGGTTGATTTAGGACAAAGAGCAGTCCACAGCCAAAGGGGCCTAGAGCATGGACAAGGTCCTCCATGCTTTACTTTCCATTTACATGATAACCGAGGGTGCATTTGGAGAATATCACTGTGTGGTGTTCCGTTTTTAGTCACATTTATGTTGAATAGAGATGAAAATATGTACAGGACTCTTGGTCCCAGTGATTCCAGGACATGAATACTGCCTCAGGCAGCCTCCCTGATTCCCCTCCCTCTGCAAATCCCCTCAGAGCCAGGACATTTTCTGAAAGGAAATGTCACATGCAGTGACACAGGGAACGGCACATGCAGTGGGTGACTGCTATTTCTGCCTATCCAGTGTTTATTAATTTTTCCTCTAATTCTCTAACGCATCTGGATTTTGTTTTTGTGATTTATCCCTTGGAAACTAAATTTATGGGGGAGTATTAAAACATGTCAACTCTTCTGGCCTTACCTGTGCAAAACAAACACTAGCTTCCTAAAATGTAAACCGTTAGGTAAAGAAAATAGAAACAGAGAAATTTTCGAGCAGGACCTTGGGAATGGTAGTATTTGAAGAAACCTACCAACAGTTTCTGCTAATTATTCTTGACTTTTCGTATCTTAACCTTTTTGAAAACTTTTTACCTTTCTCCTCAACATTGTTCTGATAAATGCCTCTTCTAATTATATTTGTGTATGTATATACATATATTCACATGCACTGATATACATGTATATGCATAGATGCACACATACACATATGAACATGTATACATATGCATATGTGTGTACCTGTGATATGTGTACATTCAATAAATTACCCGGAGTTGGGTTCTACTGGTTATAATGAGGACCTGCATTTAGAATATATATATATTTTTTCTATAGGAGAGAAATACTGCAAAACACCACTAGTAAATAATGTTCGGAAAGTTTGGAGGTGGAATGAATAGTACCAGCCACAGTAGACAATAGATTTCAGTAGCAGATAATAAATACTTTAGTAGGATTAGACAAAATAAGAATTTGGGAGGACCACTGATTTGGGCAATACAGATGGTAGCCCTTGTCAGAGGAAGTTCTGTCTGCTGGAGTTCTGGAGGTCCTTGACTGCTCTGGATTGAGGTGAGAAAGGAAGGGGAAGTTAAGAGATTAGATACAGCGGTTCTCAACCTGTGTGTTGCAACTCCTTGGGGGTCTCTTGCATACTAGATGTTTACATTAGGATTCATAACAGTAGCAAAATTACAGTTACGAAGTAACAGTGAAAATAATTTTATGGTTGGGGGTCACCATAACATGAGGAACTGTATTAAAGGGTTGAGGCATTCGGAAGGTTGAGAACTACTGGGTTAGAAAATCAATGTCTTATAAAAAAGACAATGTTAAAAATTAGGATGCAGTAGATCTGAGATATTTGAGGTAAGTGGGAAAAAGAAAGGCAAAGAAAGAACTGAAGACATGATAAGGCATAATAGATAACATAACTATATTAAAGGGGTCAAAAAAATGCAAAAAAAAAAAGAGTAAAAGAGAAAAAAACAAAGCACAGATGCAGGGATTTTCCTGGGAAAAACAATGAGCACAGAAGCAAGAAACTGAAAACAACTTACATGTGCAGTCTGCAAATTATTATAACACAAACGTTTTTAGGGTTCAACATGTATTACAATGGTGTGTAAAATAATTATAAGAAAAATAATTGAAACACTCCTTTTTGTGTACCCTCAATTGTTACAATTGCACATGATTTGCATTTTTGAAAAATAATTTATCTGGAAACTAAAATCAGCTTAGAAAAGCAATGGATATAGAATTTCTAGTACTGTGTCACATGGTTTCTACTCAGAGAAAAAAAAGAAAGCTAAATAGGAATGACCCAAATTCCTTACATAGTACTTTTTTCCCCATTACTTATATTTCTACAAAAATGCTTTGAAATATTTCACTTTAAGGTACTTATATGGTCTTAAACCTATCTGGCAATTCAATTTAATTTTAATTATAAAATAGCCAGGTAGACAATTTTATAGTGGGTAATATAAAATTAATGAAAAGAGTACATAATTAAATTAAAAATGGATTAACTCTGTTCAAGTTGCTCTGTTCTCTACCCATAAAAATGCATCCATTGGTAAAACTGTCATTGTTTTCACACACTGATTTTCTGTTGCTGTTCATTGAACAGTTTACTTTGATATTCTAAACTGATACTCTAGGAAGATAATTGAAGTGATAAAGTAGTATGTTAAGCAGAGAGAAAAGTATTCCTTTACTTTTGAATTCTGAGACCTATAAACTCGCAGCATCTACTGTGTAAGACGCTGAGCAGACAGAAAATAGTCACTTTCCCTATAGCAAATGATTAAATGCTAAATGGATAATGGTCAATGGATTGTTAATGAATAACATGAAAGAACATTTCTCAGGCCCAGACAACCAATCCTGTTAAATCATCAGGGATGTATGAAGTATGTTTAGCTATAGGATTTTTTGCAGGAACCATTGACAGAGGTGTCTTATAGGTAGAGTGCAAGATGCAGTGAAGATATTAATTCAGATAAGTTTTTAGTGTTCCTGAAGATTAAGAATTTTGATTAATGCAAAGGTTATCATGAGAAATGACAGCTAAACTACGTAGAACTTTAAATCCAGCGAAGACTAGATTTCACCCTGCCTTTGTGAGGAAGGGACAGTTAAGGCCTGGGCAGAAAGTGGTATGATTGCACTGTAGGGGGCGCTCTTCTGAGAAAGAGGAACATGAGTGACCTGGAGGCAGCAAGGTCCAAGAGGGCAGCGCAGAAAGAATTAGGATGTCTTCTAAAATCGTTTTCACGCAGTCCTTCCCCACCTGAATTTGTACAGCAGCACTTCTGTGGTTAGAATCGCGTTTACCACAGTAGAGCTAGACTCACTGCGTGGTGGGCTCTCCGGTTGATCCTGCTAACCTCTCTGGCCAGGATGGCTCCTAATTTGTAGTTAGGTCCCCCGCACCTACCTCAAGTAAATGTTAGTTAAATTGTAAAGTTAAGTGTGAGAAGAAAGGAATCGCTGGGGATATTATTTATCAGTGCTAATTAGAAAGTTCAGAGGCCGGAGCGGCTGCTGGCAACTGTAATCCCAGCACTCTGGGAGGCCAAGGCAGGTGGATCACCTGAGATTAGGAGATGGAGACCAACCTGAGCCACAGTGAGGTTCTGTCTCTAAAAATACCCAGATGTTGTAGGGAGAGCCTGTAGTCCCAGCTACTTGAGAGGCTGAGGCAAGAGAATCACTTAAGCCCAAGAGTTTGAGGTTGCTGTAAACAACATTCTACCAAGGGTGACAAAGTGAAACTCTGAGGGAAGGGAAGGGAAGGGAAGGGAAAAGGGAAGGGAAAAGGGAAGGGAAAAGGGAAGGGAAGGGAAGGGAAGGGAAGGGGTAAGGGGGAGGAAGGAAGGGTGAAGGGGGGGAAGAAGGAAGGAAAGAAAGTCCAGGAGGAAGCAATAGCAGAAAGATAGAAAATTAGGGGATAATATGTCCCTACTTATTATTAAAGAACAAAAGCCTTTCTTTTAGTCATCTTGGATAGTTGGGGCATGGGTATAACCTGAGCATGGTCAAAGACTTTAGATTTTGAGGGAATACTACACAGGCAGAAGGTTTATGATATCACAGCAACTGAAGTGGCTGCCAACGGCCAGCAATGAAAGGAAGAGTGGTACAATCCCCAGTTAATTGTTCTCTTGTCAAGGTTTTTCCCTTATCTGGCCTCTTTCCAAAGGATTGGTTCTTTGGGAATCCTGCTTACAGGATTTGATGAGCAACTATTTACCACGTCAGGGTCAATTTAACCCTGACTAGTAGCATCATGTTTGTCAAAGGGCTCCAGAGAGGTGAATATGGGACTCAAATTCAGGACATACTGACATTCAAGAACTGTTAAGAACAAGAAAATAACAAAAGGAAACAAGAATAAGAAAAGCGTAGGAGGGGAAAATTTTATTCACAAAAGCAAAGGGAGTATCACAATCTGAGTGTCAGCTCAGTATGGAGGCTAACGCTTATAATCCTAGCACTGCATTTATTTATTTATTTATTTATTTATTTATTTATTTATTTATTTATTTATTTTTAGAAAGAGTCACTGTGCTTCCCTGGGTAGAGTGCCATGGTGTTGGCCTAGCTCATGGCAACCTTCAACTCCTGGGTTCAAGTGATCCTCCCACTTCCACCTCCTGAATAGCTGGGACTTCAAGGCACCTGCCACAGTACCCAGCTAGTTTTTATATTTTTTAGTAGAGATGGAGTCTCACTCTTATTCAGACTAGTATCAAATTCCTGAGCACCAGCAATCCACCTGCCTGAGCCTTCCAGAGTGTTGGGACTACAGGCATCAACCACCACACCTGGCCAAACCTAGCACTTTGGGGGCCAAGATGGGAGAAGATCACTTGAAGTCAGGCATTGGAGACCAGCTTGAACAGGAGGCCCCTCCCTGCTGCCCCCATCTTCACTAAAGATGGGAAAATTTTTTTTTTTTTTTTTTTTAATTAGCTCAGTTTGGTGGCACCATTGTAGTCCCAGCTACTTGAGAGGCTGAGGCAGGAGGATGGCTTGAGCCTAGAAGTTTGAAGTTATTATAAGCTAAGCTGATGCCATGGCACTCAACCCTATGACAGAGCAAGACTCTGCCTCAAAAGGAAAAAAGAAAGAAAGAAAGAAAGAAAAGAAAACAAATATCTTATCCAACTTTTAATTATTTTGCCTTGAATATCATAAACGTGCAGATTCTTCTACCTTTTAATTATATTTGCACAATTTTTTCTTTCATAAATTTGTTAAATTTATTTTCCAAATAAGTCTATAGAATCTATGGCTCAAGCTATAACTTCTACTTGATTCTCTGTTACTATTTTTTTAAGCTAAAAAAATAATATTTAAAAGCAAAAGTATACTACTAGTGATTAGTGAGCCTAATATATTTTGTGTTCCTCAAACTGAGAAGTAAAACGTAGTCTCATTTTTTTATATGAATAAGATGATATCATGACCTAACCTATAGATTAATCTGTATAAGCAGAAGAAAATGCTTTAAGTGTAGTGATGATTACGTGTATAATTTTTAAATGCCTCTTTAATTTTAAATAAAGTATTTATGTCTTCTCACTTCTTGCTAAAAAGTCTGTAGTGTAAATTTGCCATTAAATGCCAATAACAGGAAAGCTTTATGATCTCAACTGTTTTGTTTTAGCCATATGGATTTTTTTATTGAAATAAATACCAATATGTGTAACTGTTAAATGTCAAAAAATGTATTCAAAGGTTGTTCTTAATGACACATATACATTTATCACTGCACATATATATATATATACACAAGTATCATTGTATTGTGACAACTGGTTAGGCAATGTTGTCAATTTCTATTTGTAACTTTCATTTAATATAATTGTTTTTAAGGAGTTAAACATATTTCTAGTAGCACCAAAAACATAATAAAAAGAATCCAGTTTTTATTTTAAAAAAATTAACTGTGACTCTAACTCTGCTTTATGGCAAAGCTTAAATATCTTGAGAACAGTAATACTGAAAGTTTTATATGCTAATAAGAATGTAATTTACATTTATAGCTGAAATTTAAGTAATTCTCGTATAATTTTATTGTATATTAACTAGGTTTTCCCTTTTATATATGTGCATTAAATTCCAGCTTTTAAAAGTCACCTAGGATGTAATTAATTTATAATAATTGCATCCAATTTATGCTCTCCATGCTGTTAAGTGAATTTCTAAATACTAAATCAACTATTGAAGATGAAAGACACTTAAAATATTTTAAAGTTTAGTAAAAAATTACAAAATACAATGAGCTATATATACCCCCCACCACAGAACTGCATGATGGGTAAACAAGTTGTAAAGCACCTTAAAATTAGAGACTTACTCAGAAGTTGAGTCAGACTCTCTGGCCTAAACCCTTTCCTCTGTCTGTATAGTTAATACCTGCAGATGCATTCTGTTACTGCAGAGCACTGAGAGAAATAAAAATATTCACATGTCTCGTAGAAAATGACACCTTCATAGATGTTTAGTCTAATCAGATTTGTTGTTTTCTATCAGCTATTTAGTTTTAATAATTTTACATTTCACTTTCATATTAGCTCTAGCTCCAAAGAAACAGAAAAACACATTTGAAATTTAACTCTATTAAAAAACATATTGGGCTAAATATCAAAAAATGATTTGGATCTTTATACAAAGGTGGATTATATATGTACATGTAATTGCAAATATCAATTTATTTTCATAATAAAGTCCCCTGTGTGTTACAAATATCTCTTAATGTGAGCACAGCATAAATACCCAGAAGAAAGTTCTTTCAAATTTATTAGAGAAATCCAATTTAAAAATCTTCACTACTTCATTTGCAAGATAATACGCTATTGACCCTTGAAAGCCATGACTTTGGATTTATCCTGGTCATTCTCATCAGTGTAGCACTAGAATTTATTTCTGGGTCCCATAATTAGTTAGTTATAAATGGAACCCTTCAAGTGAGAAAGACACAAAGGCAGGTGTCCGTGTTACTAGTAAGCTCCAAGAATTAAGACATGAGCCTCAGCATGTGGCAGACTGCTTGAGGGGTCTCTAACTGTACATGTGCCAGGACAGGGACCCATTTGGGGAAGATTTGGGTAAAGTGCAGTAGGCAGTGGGTAGTAGAACCATAACCATGGGAGCTAGAAATGTACGACCATAGCTGCAAAGGGTGAAAATGGGGAAAATAAATAGCAGTTTGAAAGAAATTGAAACTTAATGAACTTAATCACAGACATGTGGGGTGGCACAATTTCCCAGGTTCCAGAAACGATCAAAAGTACACAGAGTTGAGTGAGAACAGCAACACAAAAGCCTCGGTGGTGGCGTAAACTTGAAGTGGGGGCGAGGGACTGCTCCTCCATTTACCTGCCAAGAGAATTGATCTGCACATAGTACCATAGATGTGTGAAAACCTCTGATTCATTAACTCTCATTTTGAAACTTACAGGGCTCTCAGAGTAGAAAATCAAGAATTAAAAATGTCCTGAGTATATTCCAGTTTATGTGTTTTCATAATAATAGAAATGTAGACATTCTTGGAGTATGTCAAAGCTTTTGTTTAGAAAAATATTTATAAATCAACTTATATTATTATTTTTTATTTCTTCTTTATGCTGCAAGTATTAAAAAACTTATTCAGCAAGGCATTCAGTCCTTTGTTGTTTTCCAGTTGATATTACCAATGTTTTATGCAAGTGTCCTCAACACGTTACTATATGTTTCCTTTGTAATCCAGCTGCTTCATTAACAAAGGCAAAAGTGTCCTACAAAGCGAGCCTCATTTTAAGCTTTTTACATGCTATTAATAGCCACTCATATGTCCTGGAAAGCCGATACCTGGCAGCCTAAAATAAATCATCCAAATTACTGATGCTGTCAGTATAACAAAGTGACAAATCCTAAAGGAATTATTAAAACATCCACTCTGTCCTTATGTATTTCCAAGAAATAGAACCAACTGATTTTGTATGGAAAAAAATATCATTTTACTTGGTAATAAACCCTTATGACTAGTGTAGAACCCTGTCCAACTATTCTACACTGTGGTTGGTCTCCAGCACGTGATCCAGCCCTGGCTGGATCTTAATGGACTCTACTCAGAACATTTTGAAACTTCTCACACATACCCTGAGTCTCTCTTCCTATATTTGATTTCATTCTATGGATTGAAATGTTTATGCATACATCCTTTTGAAGAACTGTCCTACAAGCTAAATTCGTCCCTTTGCCCTGTGATTATAAATAAGAAAAGTATATTTTATCCTCAAAAGTAGTCTTTAGTCAATAATCACATTTACATATATCTTAAAATCACTCCTGAGTGTAAAGGGTTAGAAAAAAGTTTTCTTGAGGATGAGATAAACCCAGGAGCTTCTAGAGGACTGATTTATGTATGCTTTGTCTGTCAAATCTGGAATGCAGAGCTATAAGGGAGGGTTCTCTCATTAAGAGCTATGATGCTGAGTAGGTACATGAGTGGGTGAAACTTCTTGCCTTCTAGAAACTGAGGGAGGAGTTGTTCAGCTCTTAGAGAACTAGCAAGGACCAGCTGAGCTGCACCTAGGAGGAGTTATAAGTGGCCAAGATTTATTAGGGAAACGTTTGACATAATTAGTGCTAGAAGTTACTTGGGGAAAAAAGAAAAAGACAGAGATCCTAGATTATTTTTGCAAGTCTTTGATATGGAGATTCTCCTGCTCCTAAGTGAGGTTACATAAGGAACCTCAATTGAGGGTATATAATGTTTATGTATAACTAGATATTAAACTGTGATTTTTTTCACTTTTAGTTGATATCCCAAAATATTATCTTCCATTACCTTTAGAAATCAGAGGAAGGAATTCAGTCACTTTTGTAGCCTTTGTAAGGGAGATGGCTATAAACAAGTTTTGTGCCCCTTGTCTCCATACCAGTTGGAAGGTGTGAAGGGGTCAATATCAGAGAAAACCTAGATAGAGGTGGAAAGTTCAAGTATATCTTTGGAAAGTATTGTCTGCATGCTACAAGTCCTCTAAACCATGAGTGAGGAATGATATTCCATCCCCATCTCAAATCAAATTGGGCAGGGAAGAGTATCAAAGAAATCATCAGAGTTTTCTATATGTTAGAATTTTTATAAAAGCGTGGTCCAATATCTAACTCTCACCTAGAAATCTAAAGGGTAAGAAACAGTGACTAAAACTACTGCAATACAGTAGTATTGCAGCAATGCACCAACAGAAGTGCAATGCAGTCGTTTTAGCTTATAGCTCTGCATTCCAGATACAATAAAAAGAGGATTGAGTTTACAAAGAAATTGTATTCCCAACCCAGGAATAGTTGGAGGAGAAACATCTTTGACTGTTCTGGATCAAGGTGAAGGTGGACACTTTCAGGGTTGATGGGACCCCACCAAAGAGGAACTGCAAGTCTCTGTGTGTAGGTTCCCATTGGTTAGGAAATTGTCAACCCATTTTGAGAACTGCTAGTGAGAAACTCAGTGACAAAGAGGGGATATTCCCGAAGAATCCAGAAGATATGCCCACATGAGTCAGCTGTGACCTGCTTTACTCACAAGAAACACATTTCAGATTATTGCCTATTAAGTAATATTTTTTTAATTCTGTCATGCTGTTCTACTTTTACCTATTCCACAAGGGTCAGAGGTCAGCTAACACCAGATAAACAAACAATAAAGAAGACAGCTCAGCACCCCTTTCCTGTTGCTGACTTCTTTTTTTTTTTAATTTATTTATTTTTTTAATTTTTTTCATTTCTTTATTTTTTATTGTTGGGGATTCATTGAGGGTACAATAAACCAGGTTACACTGATTGCATTTTTAGGTAAAGTCCCTCTTACAATCATGACTTGCGCCCAAAAGCCCCACTCCCCTCCCTCCTTCCCTCTCTTTGCTCTTCCTTTCTGATTTCATTTCTTTTTTTTTTTTTTTTAAGCAGGAACACAACTTTATTGCTCAAGCAGCCACTTATATAGAGTGTGGGGAAGGGACAGGGAAAGAAGGCGCTCAATTCTTATTTTAAATAGGGTTCTTGGCCAGGCGCAATAGCTCAGACCAGTAATCCTGGCAGTTTGCAAGGCTGAAGCAAGATGATTGCTTGAGGTGAGGAGTTAGAGATCAGCCTGAGCAGGAGCCAGACTCCATCTCTACTAAAAATAGAAAAAATAGCTGGGTATTGTAGTGGGAACCTGTAATCCCAACTACTCGGGAGGCGGAGGCAAACTTAAACCCAGGAGCTTGAAGTTGCTGTGAGTTAGGCTATTGCCAGGGCATTCTAGCCTGGACAACAAAGTGAGAGTCTATCTTTAACAACAACAACAACAAAAGTGTTTTTGATCCAAAGTGACTTACATGGTGCAGGTAAAAAATGTTAACAAAAGAAGCAGACAAGATTTGTTTGCACAAGGATGATTTTGTCAAAGAATCTCTTTGCATGTAAACTATTCTTTAGTTCCACAATAAATAGTGTTCTTTGATTTTTCTAGAAAAGTCATAATCTTTTATGTCTGGGTTTCGCTCTTACACTTTTGATCCAACAACACTTATAAGACATAATTGCATTCTCCTTTTTATTCTGCTATAAGAAAGGACAAATTATAATAAATAATAATTTTATGGGACAGGCAACAACATAAAAGCCAAAAAAAAAAACCACATCTGTAGGACAACTGATGAAATTAACAAAAATAAAAGATATGGAACTTTCTCTCTGGCTTACCTCAAACCTATGTTCAATTAATTCTCAGACCATAATGTGCTGTGATTTATGGGGTGCGTAAGGAAGCAAGATCTCTTCACTATTTACCATCAGCCTTCCTACTTCCCAGTCAAATTATATTAGCAAATTTCCATTTTGCAAAGCACCTGTTAGCCTGATTGCTATAGATCATACAGTGCAAAAAACTGTTGCAATTACCTGGATAATTCACAATGAGCAGGGCATGACCATAGTATTCAGGACACTTTGCTGTCATTTCATTATAAAGTAAGCAAATTATTTATTGGAAAACCAGATAAAGGCATTCATATTTATCAGGCAAAAGCACATAGGCACTACGCAAATGCCCTAACCTTTTCTGTCAAAAGTAGTATTTCATCAGTTAATCTTGAAAACACCTCTCAGTAAGCAAAGGATTCTGACTATGAAGGCCTAAAGCTAAGGGAAATTCTCTTTATCCAGTCAATCATGGGAAAATAGAAAATGCCTATATTATCTTATTTACTTATAACTGATTTGTCACTGGAAATCAAAAATGAGAGATATTTGTTTTCTGCATCAATGATGAAAACCATTTTCACATCATTTTTTAAAAGAGGAAGGCCTTTCAGGCATCTGGTTCATCTTGTAGATGATTGTTGTCTTCCTGATGTCTTAAACTTCTAGCTTTAATTTAGAGCTTAGACTGCTAAAGTCAAAAGCCAGGTTTTCAAACTACCATTGCTACTCCTGCTTTGAGATTTGTTTAATGTTCTTTCCAAAGAAAATGTTGAGTGGAGGGCCATGCTTCCTATGACTTTGAAAAGGAAAACCATTAAAATATAATGTCAGAAATATTTAGTTACCAACAATTTCATCACTTAGGTGAAGTTATAAATACTTGACTAAATTCCAAAGAAATATTTATGAGATTTTTCACGTGAGAAACAATTGCAATCTCTAAGAATTTCTGTGGTTTAAAAAAAAAAAATCTAGTCTGAAAAAATGTATGTTTCTCTCTGGTTTCACAAAACATTGGAATCTGTGGTACAAGAGGCCCTAGGACTCCTCTTTAACCTTGACCTCTGCCCAAGTGCCACCTGCAAAACTTAGAGCCTTGGGCCACTCTAAAGGCTTGCTTTGTTGCTTTGGCTACAAGCCTCTCTGGTAAGTTATGCTTTTTTGTCTTGTAGCTAAACCCTTCCCATTAATGAGGAACTGGAACAAGATCACTATAAATACTGAAAGGCCAAACAAGTTTCCAAGCATACATTTTTGAGACTAATTAGCCACATGGACAATCAGATACCAAATGTCACTAGCACACATAGTTTTTGTTGTTGTTTGTTTGTTTTCTGAGACAGAATCTCACTTTGTCACCCTTGGTAGAGTGCTGTCGCATCATAGCTCACAGCAACCTCAAACTCCTGGGTAAAGCAATTCTCTTGCCTCAGCTTCCCAAGTAGCGGGGACTATAGGCATCCACCACAACACCCAGCTATTTTTAGAGACGAAGTCTCACTCTGTCTCAGGCTGGTCTCGAACTTGTGAGCTCAGGCAATCCATCGCCTAGGCCTCCCAAGTGCTGGGATTACAGATGTGAGCCACCATGCCCAGCCTACTGGCTCACATGGTTAATTATATATCTTGAATTCTGTATTCACTTTCCTACGGTATAATAAAGTATGTGTTACTAAAGAACATAAAAGAGAAAGAAACTAGTAATTTATAATAAAAACTAATAGAGTGAGTGGCTAATCTAAAGTTGATAGATATTAAAAAGAAAGTTTTCCCCCTAGTGGAAATTTTGCTCTTTCTAGCTATTTTTTGTGTGCTTTTTAACTGAAATTAAAATCCAATAAGGCAAAATTAATCATTTTAAATTGAACAAAATAGTGTCATCTTTCTGCATATTTTAAAGCCTAGACTGGGTTGTCATGCCATACCAATGCTAAAAGTGAAAGCTACAATTAACCAGAATGTTTTGTTCTTTATGTTTATGTTATATTTATGTCAAATGAAAGGCTCACCTGATTTTTTTTTTCATTGAACTGACTTATTAGACACAACTGACTCAAATTGACTGATTATTCAAGGTATGCTTATTTATCCTAATTGTGTTCTCATACATTGAACTAATGGGTAACATTTTTACTTTTTAATCTATCTAATTTAATAACTCAGCAGTAATTCCATTGAACGCCAACACCTCTACCAAAAGAAGCCCTGTGCACCGGCTCAAGAGACCTGATTGCATCTCCATTGCTGCTCAGAGTTTACAAATGCCTTTGACAACAATGGATTCAGCTTCTCTGATCCTTCCCAGGGAAGAATTATGCCATGCTACTTGACTCCTCCATACTAAGCAGTAAGCCTGGACAGTAAACAGCAAATTTGGAAAACATAGCAAGTCCGCTTTATAGAACTTACAAATTCACCAATTAGAGTCCTTCTGCTTTTGACACTCTGAGTGACCAGTGAATTTCTGTGCCCTTGCACACTCAGGCCTACATGGAACATCTTAAACCTTTGTCAACTCCAATTAATCTCATGGTTTATGCCTAGTAACTTATAATTTTCTTTTGATAATATAATGAAGAACTCAGAACTACAGAGCTGAAGTCTAATTGTTAACAAATAACATCTCCCACTACTATGTGCTTCAGCCTCAGAGACACAAAGGTGGAACCAATAAAAAGACCCTCAAACCTCTTACTAACTTGAGAGGAGAATGAGTTTGGAAAGGCACCTCAGTCCCATCTGTGCTTCTGTAACCACAGTTGTGAGCTGTTGCCCTGATTAGGCAGATCTTGACAATGTGTTTATTTTATGCTTAAGAAATTAATTTGGAAAAAAAAAGAAATTGATCTGGGACAGAGTTTGCACCCTAGAATCACCTGTGCAGCTCTTCAAATGTAGGATATCCACACCTGTGCCCTACCTCCAAGGGATGCTGCGGTCTTTGAAAATACTCAGGTGAATTTCAGCCACAGCCAAGGTTGACTTCCTCTCAAAACCTTCTAGTCATAAGATGATTAGTGAGAACCAACCTAAATCTAAAGTTCTATGATGAGCAATTAAGCACTCATCTCTCAACAATCACAAGAGAAGATTATAACCCACAATGTGCTCCGTTGGCCTCCTCCAGGACTCCAAAAATCTTAGGCAAAGATTTTTAGTACCATTCATGATATCAGGGTTTTAGATACAGATTTCATTTGTCTTCTGATATTCGCCATTGATGAATGAGAGGTTGAGGTCCTAGTGACTCCACTCCATTACTGAAATGAATTAAAGGGCTTCAAAAAAGCATACCCAGCCAAGTCATTAATAATGTAAAAACACGTTCCCTGTGGAGTGCAAAGTAGATGTCTATCTTGATGGGAACATCCTGTGTGGCCTTTGGAGGTGAGGAGAGAATAGGAGAAGGGTGACTATTTAATTAAGAGAGCTCATCACCCCTGTCAGGGCAAAGTCACTTGCCAAACTCACTCACCAAATCTTAAGAGCACGTCTGCCACCCAGTGTTCAAAGTCAGCATAAAATTCTGTCTGTTTTCAAAGACCATGTTCCTCTCTCTGGGGTCTATTTCAGTTTTATTTTCCATCGCTAAAGACAATGCAGGAAATTGGGGGTATGCTTGGCAGTATTAGGAACAGGTGTTATTTCTGGGTAAAACCTATAAAAACACAAACATTTGTACTTATTACTTGTTCACTTACTGAGGACTGTAAAAATCAATCCCAAAAGTCATGATCTGTGTGTCTGATGTTCATTCTTGTTACGTGTGCCAATTGGCTTCACAAAACTGGCAATCAGAACCGCACGTTTGCAGAGGAACACCCTGGCAGTAAGCAGTGATATGTAGTTTTTACATGCATGTTTAAACCTTGAGAAATCTTGCTCCTCATTGGCTTACAGTAATTAAAATTTCAAAGAGGATAGCAGTAAGGATTATATTTTGGGTGCTGAAATTCACATTTCACAAAATACAATTTACATTAAAATTTTTCATGCCTATAAAATTCCTCAGGCTCAGAGGTCACTGGACTAAACAGCTCTGTCTCCCCAGATGATAACAATAAACACTCTTACTCCCTCCCCTAGTTTTCGTCTGCTGGAAAATAAGCCTGAATGAACTTGCAAAAAGGTCTTGTGGAAGCAAAGATGCAGATGTACTTTTGTGGTATAAGGCCCTTTCCCCCCACCAGAGTAAGAGTTGCATTTTAGCTAATGTGACGAGGGGTGGATTACCAAGTAGAGATTCAGAGAGAGGAGCCTGTAGAGAGAACCAGAATGGTTTCACCTCTACAACGCCATCTGTCCTCTGGGAACAAATAAAGGACTAATGGAGACAATGGGAATTTATCCAGCCACCACTGTGAAAGTCATCTAAACCTGACCTTTCTTCTAGGCACATATTTGGCCACAGAGGAAACTAATGGGCACAAGTACTAACTACTGTGCTTCAACTGCCTTGTTACACTCATTTTACCAGTGACATGACACTGACTATCTAACACCTACATCTAAATGCTTCCCAATCCCCTGTACCAATCAGACTGGAGGGATCAAGAGGTCTTCCAGACATCTAAAAAATTCCAGTATTCCTTTTATCCTTGTTACTTCAAGCAACCTTGGCCATAATCACGAGGGGGAAAAAAAAAGTATTTGAGAAATCCAAACCAATGTGCTTCAAATAGCAGACTTATTTAATTGCACTTATACAGTCTGGTATCAATACATTCATGATCTAAACCACTGATTTTCAATCAATGTGCCATGAGGGGATCTTAGGTGTGCCGTGAACATTTTTAAAGATCATTAATTAAACTATTATTGAAAGAAGTGCAAAGCACAGTAAGTATATCCTTTTGTTTACTCTTATTTTTGATCAACATAATTTAAGTCTGCCACAGAAATTTAACTATAGGTTCAAGAGTGCTGTGAGATTTAAAAGAGTGAAAAACACAGATCTAAGCCCGTGAACAAGAAGTCACCCAAGATCTTTTCACTTCATGCCAGGATTTTAACAGTATCTTCCTAACAAATACCTGTGGAGCTATTAGTGCTTCTAAATTCACTTTTCCACATACCTACTCTGTCATAACACATTCTTGCTTTCCGATTTCTCCTGTGGTCTTGAATAAAATCCAAATTGCTTACTGTGGCATTTGAAACTTAGCTTGACTTCACCTCATTCTAGAAATTCAGGCTTTTCTAATGCTTCATGTATCTTCCTGTCTAATTAGTAGCATGTATCTACTTACTAGAAAAATGCCCCGGCTTACATATCTCTGGTCCCTCACCACTGTATTTTTCAAATCTAGAATAATCTTGCCAATCCTCCCTACTTGCCCATATGCTACCCTTAAGTTTCTAGTCTTGGCTTCAGTTCCATATCCATAATGAGCACTTGTCTATCATGTCAGCTCTCAGTGGTGACTCTGACCACAGAAGTCCTCCAGCTCTTATTGTCAGTATCATGTAATGGAATGAGTGTGTGTGTGTGTGTTCCTCATTTCACTAAGCTCTCTTGGGGCAGATACCACATTTCCAACTTTATATTAAAACACATTTATTCTCTGAATTGCACCCCACACTCACTCCAAGTTTGGTCTGTCATGGCAGCAGCCGCCACCATCCAAGAAAAGGCACAGAAACGAGGTTCTCCTACACATACCTAGAACAATGTCCACTATCCTGAAACTGAGACACAAGTGAACTGCACTCCCTAAACCTTCCCACCCATTCTGCTTGACTGATTGGAGTACTACTCTCCCCTGTCACAAGCCCACAGCATTTTGAGAGTTTAATGCAGGGCTGTGACCCATCATCGGGCCATTTGGAGTGATGTAGTTATACCTAGGGAGGGACAAGAAAGACAACCTTCTCCTAATCACACCTAGAATTATAACTACCACAGTGCTGTGGGTGGCTGTGAGACTAATGAGTGGCCAAACCCAGCCCACCACAGTTACCAGTTACCAGCAATACCAACACAGACCCTTCGGATCCCAGTGGGCTGCTCCACCACCACTACCACCATCATACCTATCATCCCAGCTTCCCAGAGGCCTAAAAACCTGCCCACCCAGCCCACTCCTCCCAAAAAGTGGCTGTCAAGGACCCACTAACAGTGGTGCCAGTATAAGCTACTCTGGGGCCTAAAAATACTCAACTCGCTACTGCCCCTACCAAGGCCCAAAGATTGGCTCACTGGCATGCAAGTCCCCAGAAAAACTTCACCATAGCCTCAGCTAATAAGCCACTAAGGAAATCACGGATACCACTGACCCTATGTACTACTGAATAAATCATATAAAGATTACACTACTGCAGGCACCCAAAACCAAAGCCAGAGTGTCCTCCTCAACCAACAACATGTATATAACTATAGAAAAAATTCTCCTCTATGTAGGTAATTTTAAAAATTGGAAGTGACTGCTAGACCAGATGTCCACATATCAATGGAAGGACATAGAAAATATGAAAAACAAGGAAATATGACACCACCAAAGGACCCCAACAATTGTCCACCAATAGCTCCCAAACAAAAAGAATTGCTTGATATGCCAGAAAAAGAATTCAAAATATTGACTTTTAAAGCTCAATGAAATACAAGAAAAGTCTACAAACCAATAAAAAGAAATCAGAAAATCAATTTAGGATAGGAATGAGAAAATTTACCAAAGAGATAGCGATCTCAAACACAAAACACACACAGAAATTCTGGAACTGAAAAAGGAAATACAAAATATGTAAGAATAAGAATTAAAATAAAGCCTTTGAGACATCTGGGACTACATAGAGTAATCAAACATGAATTATCAGTATTCTTGAGGGGGAAGATAGAACAAAAAGCTTTAAAAAACCTGTTTGAAAAAATAATCAATGAAAACTCCCCAAGTCTATCAAGAAAGTTAGACATCCAAATACAGGACGTGTGAATGATAAGCAAATAGGTTACCAAAAGGGACTTGATTATCACAGTTATAATCAAATTTCTAAAGTCAATTTGAAAGAAAAAATTTTTAATTTAGCAAGAGAAGAGCATCTAGTCCCCTACAAAGAAAACTTCATCAAACTAACAGCAGACTACTTAGTAGAAATCCTATAGGCCAAAAGAGAATGGGATAACATTTTCCAAGTGCTGAAAGAAAAAAACTGCCATCCAAGAATTTCTATTTTGTCAGAATAATCGTCACAAAAGAAAGCAAAATAAAGTCTTTCCCAGGCAAGCAAACCCTGAGGGAATTTGTCACCAGTAGACCAGCCCTATAAAAAATGCTCAGAGACATTTTAAACATGGAAAAGAAAGCTCAATACTCATCATCATGAAACACACGAAAATATAATTCATGGGTTTTACAAAACAATCACACAATGGAAAAAGAGAAGGGAATCAATTGGAAATATCACAGAACTTCATCAAACCACAAAGACAAAAAGAAACATTTACAAAATAATTAACAATATGAAAATAATAAAGCCTCTTGTATCAATATTAACCTTGAAAGTAAATAGGTTACCTGTTCCACTTAAAAAAATACAACTTGGTAAAGCATTAAAAAAAAAAAAAAAAAAAAAAAGATTAAAATATATGTGTCTATAAGAAATTCACCTTACCCTTAAAAACACATATAGATGAAAAGTACACAGGCATAAAAAAATATTTTGCAGGCAACATCCAAGGCCCTGAAACCTTCACAGGCACCAGCCACTGGTCAAGGTTCCATGACTCACCCAGCTGCCTGAGGCCCATGTACTATGTGCACTGTCAGCCTCAAATGCTATGCACCCAGCAGTGACACAGAGCATGCACATCAGTCACCCTGCCCACGCCCTGCATCACCCACCTGCTATAGCACTATCCTGCACAATGCCATAGACCTGCTCAGCAAGAGCCCTGTGCCACTGTATACCACCACTGCCCCAGGACCAGAAAGAGTGAATGCCCACAGCTGTGACACCTGGGGCCACTACATAAATAGCCTCATTCAACTGTCACTGCCATTGCCATAGGGAGGCCCAGACAAAGCAAACACTCCCATGGAGTGGGACATGACTAGTCCCATGCCCAAGCTTCCAACAGCAGCCTTGGGACCAACACTCCACTCCACATGAACATCCTCAAATATCAGCTCAGACTGTTGCAACCACTGGGGAATGGGATAATGCAGAATAGCTTCATTATAGGCTCTCACTACAGCTGACCCTTTCTAACCAAGTCAATCCTGGAGAGCAGGACACAAGCACTATCTCTTTCTCAGCAGAGAGGAAACTTATATGCCTTGAGCTGAGTGAAGAGGTTTCAGATGAGAAGAAACTAGCATAAGAACTCCAGCTGGTAACATGAAAACAAACAGCCATTTTGATACCACCAAAGGATCGCAGTAAGTCTCCAGTAACAGACCCCAATCTAAAGGAAGTCATCAAAATGTTACATATGGAATTTAGAATATGGATGACAAATAAGATGAATGGGATTAATAAGAAAGTCAAAAACAACAAAAAGAAATTTTAAAATTCAGGATATGCATGAAAAAAATCTCTAAAGAGACAGATAACATAAGAAAAGATAAAAAAGATATTACAGAACTTAAAAAAAAATAAAACAGTCGTTCAGGGAATTTCAAAATACAGCAAAAAAGTTTGAACAGACCAAATGAAAGAAATAATTTCAGAGCTTGAATAGGCTTTCAAATTTATCTGGTCAATCAAAAATATAATAAAAGAGTAAATAAGAATGAATAATCACTCAGAGAAATAAGGGACTAAGTAAAACAAGCTAATATAAGAATCATAGGTATCCCTGAGTGAGAAGAAGAAAAAGGAAAAAGTATGGAAAACCAATTTGAGGTAATAATTGAGGAAAACATCCCTGATATCACCCAGACATTGAGATATTAAGATACAAGATGCTCATCAAATATCTGGAAGATTCATAACAAATAGGACATGACCAAGAGAATAGTCATCAGTCTAGCTAAAGTCAAAACAAAGGAGAAAATCTAAAGAGCTGCAAAACAGAAGCAACACTGACTTGCAAAGAAAAACCCATCAGACTAACAAAAGACTTCCTTCCCATCAGAGACCTTACAAGCTAGAATGGACTTGGTTCTCATTTTCAGTCTTCTTAAACAGAATAACTTCCAGTCAACAATCTTGTATCCTGCAAAACTAAGTTTTATAAATGAAGGTGAAATAAAGTTTCCCTGACAAGCAAACACTGAGGAAAACTGTTAGACCTAGACCTGTCACACAAGAAATGTTTTAAAAATTCCCTATACGTGGATCAGAACCATTGATATCTACTGTTATAAAAACGTCTGAAAGTTAAATTTTATGACTCTTGTGGAAAAGAAGCACAAAGGGGAAGACAAAACAACAAAGTATCATTCAACATGAAGAACAGAACAATATCTCACATACCAATATTAACATTGAGCATAAATGGTCTTAACGCTTCATTTAAAACATACAGATTGGTTGAATGGATGGGGAAATTAAAAAAAAAAATGCTGTCTCCAAGAAATCCATCTAACCCATCTAACTTGCAAGTACTTTCATAAGCTGAAGGTAAAGGGATTAAAAAAATATTCCATGAAAATAAAAACAAGTCCTTCTGGGTAGATATCTAGTAAAAGGATGGCAGAGTCAAATGGAATGTCTACTTTTAGATAATTGAGGATTCCCCAGGCTTCTCTCCAAAAAGGCTGTATTGGTTAGCAATCCCATCAGCAGTGTAGAAGTGTTCCTTTCTCTCCACATCCATGCCAGCTTCTGGTATTTTGGGACTTTATGATGTGGGCTAATCTTGCTGGGGTTAGGTGATATCTTAGCCTAGTTTTGATTTGCATTTCTCTGATGATTAAAGACAAGCATTTTTTCATATCTTTGTTGGCCATTCGTCCGTCATCCTTAGAGAAGTTTCTGTTCTAATCTCTTGCCCACTTATCGAAAGGGTTGTTTGCACTTTTATTAATGTTTAATTTGAGTTCTCTGTAGATTGTAGTTATCAGGCCTTTGTCAGATTAGTTTTTTGTTTTCATTTTTGTTTTTGTTTTGGCCGGGGCCAGGTTTGAACCCACCACCTCCAGTATATAGGGTTGGCGCCCTACTCCTTGAGCCATAGGCATCACCCTCCTTTGTCAGTTTTGTAATATGCAAAAATATTATCCCATTCTGAGGGCTGTCTGTTTGCTCTGTTTGGGATACTCATAGCTGTGCAAAAGCTTTTTCGTTTGATCAAGTCCCAGTTATTTATTTTCGATATTGCTGCAATTGCTAAGGGAAGGTCTTCTTCATAGTTTTTTCCCCAGCCAATATCTTCAAGTGTTTTCCCCACACTTTCTTCTAGAATTTTTATTGTTTCATGTCTTAAATTTAAATCTTTTATCCAACGAGAATCAATTTTTGTCAATGGTGAGAGGTGCAAGTCTAGTTTCAGTCTTCTGCATGTGGATAACGAGTTCCCCCAGCACCATTTGTTAAATAAGGTTTATTTTCTCCATTGGATGTTTTTGTTACGCTTATCAAAGATCACATGATGATATGTGGTTGGGTTCATCTCTAGATTTTCTATCCTATTCCATAGATCTATGTCTCTATTTTTGTGCCAGTACCATGCTGTTTTGATCACTATAGCCTTGTAATATAACCTAAAGTCTAGGAGCATGATGCCTCCAGACTTGTTTTTATTTCTAAGAACTATATTTGCGATTCAGGGTTTTTTCTGGTTCCATGTGAATCAAAGTACTATTTTTTTAAGATCTTTAAAGTACGACATTGGTGCTTTGATGTGAATTGCATTAAATCTATAGATTGTTTTTGGGCAGTATGGGCATTGTATTTATTTATTTATTTTTATTTATTGAGGGTCTCACTTTGTCGCTCTCAGTAGAGTGTCATGGAGTCACAGCTCATAGCAACCTCAAACTCCTGGGCCCATGTGTTCTTTTTGCCTCAGCCTCCCAAGTAGCTGAGTCTACAGGCACAGGCCACAATGCCCAGCTATTTTTTTGTTGTCATTGTCATTATTGTTTAGCAGGCCCCAGCTGAATTCGAACCCTCCAGCCCTGGTGCATGTGGCTGGTGCCCTAACCATTGGGCTACAGGTGCTGAGCCAGTATGGACATTTTAATGATGTTGATTCTTCCCAGCCATGAGCTTGCTATGTTCTTCCATTTGTTGACATCTTCAGCTATTTTCTTTCTCAAAGTTTCATAATTCTCTTTGTAGAGATCTTTCACATATTTGTTAGATATATTCTCAGAAGAAAAAAAATAAGAGACATTTGGGAGAAAATCAAGAAAGAAATGCTAGACTTACATAGGACTATTGAATGAATAAATCTAGCAGACATTTACAGAACATTCTATCCCCAAACTGGAGAATTTACATTTTTTCTTCACCACATGAGACATTTTCCAAGACAAATTATATGGAAAGCCAAAAGCAAGCCTCAGCCAATTTAGATAAATCAAACCATGTATCTTCCCAGACCACAATAGAATAAAACCAGAAATCAATTCCAAGAGGAATTCTGAAATCTACACAAAGTCATGGAAATTAAACAATCTGCTGCTGAATGATCCTTGGGTCAATGACAAAATTTAGATGGAAATCAAAAGATTTTTTGAACTGAATGACAAAGAGAACACAAACTTCCAAAATCTATGGGATACAAGTGCTCCAGCGGCACAATTGGTTACCGCCCGTGGTACTGACAGAACAAAATCTATGGGATACATAAAAAGTAGTGTTTAGTTCATAACCTTCAATACTTACAACAAAGGAGTAGGGCACCAGCCCCATATGCTGGAGGTGGCAGGTTCAAGCCCAGCCCTAGCCAAAAAAAAAAAAAAAAAAAACTTACAACAAAAAGACAAAATTAACAAGGTTATATCACACTTCAGGGAATTAGAAAAAGACAACCAAGCCAAATCCAAACGTAGGAGAAGTCCCAGCTACTTGGGAGGCTGAGGCAAGAGAATTGCCTAAGCCCAGGAGTTGGAGGTTGCTGTGAGCTGTGTGATGCCACAGCACTCTACCGAAAGCAATATAGTGAGACTCTGTCTTCACCAAAAAAAAAAAACAAAGCTAGGAGAAGACAAGAAATAAAAAAGCTCAGAGCAGAAATAAATGAAATGGAAACAAACAAAAAATAAAGGATTAACGAAATGAAAAGGTATCTCTTTTAAAAAATAAACAAAATCAATACACCACTAGCTACATTAATAAGAAATAGGAGAGAAAGGACTCAAACTCAACCAGAAATGAAAAATGAGATATTATAACAAATACCACAGAAATACAAAATATACCAGACTGTTACGAAAGCTCTACACACAAATTATAAAGCTTAGAGCAAATGATTAAATTTTTGGAAACATACATCTCCCAAGCCTGAATCCTGAACAAATCAATAATGAGTAGAAAGACTGAAATGGTAATAAAAAAAAAAAAACTCACCACCACCACTCCCAAAAAAGAAGCCCAGAACCAGACAGATTCATAGCCAAATTCTCCTAGCTCAACAAGAAGAACTGGATCTCTCCTGCTGAAACTATTCCATAACATAGAATATCCCTTATGGACATGGACACAAAAATCCCCCCAAAAATACTAGCAACTGAATCTAACACCACATCAAAAATATAATTCACCATGATCAAGAGAATTTCATACCAAGGATGAAAGGATTGTTCAATATATGCAAATCAATAAATGTGATACATCACATAAACAAAATTAAGTATAAAAACCATATAATCATCTCCACAAACACAGAAAAAGAATTTGATAAAATTGAGTAGGGCGCTGGCCCCATATGCCGGAGGTGGTGGGTTCAAACTCAGCCAGCCCTGGCCCTAAAAACTGCAAAAAAAAAAAAAAAAAGGAATTTGACAAAATTTAGCACTTCTTTTTTTTTTTTTTTTTTTTTTTTTGGCGGAGTCTCACTATGTTGCCCTAGGTAGAATACCGTGGCATCACAGCTCACAGCAACCTCAAACTCTTGGGCTTGAACAATTCTCTTGCCTCAGCCTCCCAAGTAGCTGGGACTACAGGCGCCTGCCACAATGCCAGGCTATTTTTTGTTGCAGTTGCTATTGTTCTAGCTGGCCCAGGCTGGGTTCAAACCTGCCAACCTCAGAGTATGTGGCTGGCGCCGTAACCACTGTGTACAGACACTGAAGCAAAATGTAGCATTTCTTCATGATAAAAATCTCCAGCAAACTAGGCATTGGAGAAATACACATCATACTTTACGGAGAAAAGTCAGAATCATTTCCCATAGGAACTAAACAAGACAAAGATGCCCATTTTTACCACTCTTATTAAACATAGTACTGAAAGTTCTTGACAGAGCAATCAGACAAGAGAAAAAAATAAAAGGCATTCAAATTAGAATAGAGGAAGTCAAATTGTCCCCTGTTTGCTGATAATAAGATCTTATATCTAAAAACCCTAAAGATGCCACCAACAATATTTTAGATTTGATAAATGAATTCATAAAGTTTAAGGATACAAAATCAATGTACAGAAATCAATAATATTCTTATACATCAACAATGACCTTGCTGAAAACCAAATGAAGAAACAAATTGCCGGGAGCCAATACTTAAGAGCAAGCTCACCTTGGAAACTTATCGCTTAAGTTAAGTGCTTGGAAGGTTACTGCCCTAGGCGAAACGAACATCCTGACCGTTGGATTACCACACCTGCTCCTGGAATTCCCCACCCTCTCATACCTCTGAGCACACCTTCCCCCTCCGCTTGTGTTTATATAGCTGTCAAAAAATAATAAAGTTTTGGGGGAGTTTGATCAGAATCCTGTCTTGCTCCCAGTTTTTCGTGTCTCTTGTTCCTTCACTCTTTCAGATCCATATCCTAGGTCCCTGCTGAACTAGTCCCACGGGCCGGGGCAGCTGCCCATTGTCCCCATTGCTTTTTAACATTGTAATGGAAGTTTTAGCCACCGCAATTAGGGAAGAAAAGGTGATCAAAGGTATCCAGATAGAGTCAGAAGAAATCAAACTTTCACTCTTCGCAGATGACATGATTGTGTATCTGGAAAACACTAGGGAATCTACTACAAAACATTTAGAAGTGATCAAGGAATACAGCAGCGTCTCAGGCTACAAAATCAGCATTCACAAATCGGTAGCCTTTATATACACCAACAATAGTCAAGTTGAAAAAACAGTTAAGGACTCCATCCCATTCACAGTAGTGCCAAAGAAGATGAAATATTTGGGAATTTACCTAACAAAAGA
>CAUYPK010090795.1:0-32091 GCA_963574355.1 Loris lydekkerianus
GATGGTTAGGTTTAAATCTAAAATTTCTTTGCTCAGCTTCTCATTGGAGGATCTATGCAATCTGCCAAAGGAGTGTTGAAATCTCTATTATGGAGCTGGAGGAAATCAAGTTGCTCATGTCTGTTAGAGTTTCTCTTATAAATTGAGGTGCATTCTGGTTGGGTGCATAGATATTAATAATTGAAATCTCATCATATTGAGTATTACCCTTAACAAATATGAAGTGCAACCTCAAACTCTTGGGCTTGAGTGATTCTCTTGCCTCAGCCTCCCAAGTAGCTGGGACTACAGGTGCCCCCCATAACACCCAACTATTTTTTTGTTGTAATCATCATTGTTTTTTGGCAGGCCTAGGCTGGGTTCAAACCCCATGTATGTGGCCAGTGCTCTAGCCGCTGAGCTACAGGTGCCGAGCCTATTAAGAATTTATTATATGCAGGGTGGTGCCTGTGGCTCAGTGAGTAGGGTACCAGCCCAATATACCGAGGGTGGCGGGTTCAGACCCAGCCCTGGCCACACTGCAACAAAATATACCCAGGCCAGTTGTGGCAGGCACCTGGAGTCCCAGCTACTGGGGAGGCTTAGGCAAGAGCTGGAGGTTGCTGTGAGCTGTGACACCATGGCACTCTACTGAGGGTGACAAAGTAAGACCCTGTTCTTAGTGCTTTATATTACCTTACAGTGAAAAATCTTATCCAGTATCACAATCACAACATTTCAATAAGATGATTCCTATTTCTTTATTAAGTTGACAGAGCATAGTTGTATATACTTATGTATATAGTGTGATATTTTGATACATGTATACAATGTGACGATTAAATCAAGCTAATTAATATAGCCATACCTCAGTTACCTATCAATTTTATGATGAGACATATGAAGTTTACTGTCAGTTTTTTCAAAATGTGTAATGCATTATTATTGACTGTTGTACCCAGTCTGAGGCACAATGAATCACAAACCTGTTCCTCCTGTCTGTCTCAGACTTTGTAACCTTTGATCATTCTTATTTATAGATGAAGAAATTGAAGTGTAGAGGGTTTTAGTGACTTGACCAGAGGTTACATAGCTAGTTAAGTTAGGTAGGGAGCCATTGTCTGCAACTGTGAGCCAGCTCCAGAGCCTGACTTGGTTGTCTGTCTTAAACCATTAAGGGGAGGGGGGGTGATCTTCACAGGAAAGAATTATCTTACCATAGGCTTCCACTTTCACCAGTCCCTGTTAATAAAAAATGACGTTATTTATTGGAACCATTGCCAGCAGAAAGAAAATTAAAATTAAGCCTAAACCTTTAGGTTTTCTACATCCTACTCATTCTGTAAGACCCAGCTGCTCAGTTTCCATTTACAGTGTTTCACAGACTCCTGAAAAATTTCTAACCATTTTGTCCTTTCCTGAGTTCTTGTGACAGTGCAAAATTTATTTTATACCTTCATTGACTTTTTTTACATGTCATATCATCTTTTCTAGAATTGCAGTGTTTTAGAGTTGGACCCGTTCTCATTTTCCCCATTTTCAGGTTTTGTAACTCTTTCAGCTAGGTTGAGTTTCTGTAACAGTATCCCTTCACTGTTTGCTCATTATCAGAAAACTATCAGCCTTGGTCTTATCTCCTTGTTCAGTGTGACATTCAGAATGTTTCAAGTTCTGGTCAGTCCTCAGTTGTGGTAGTGTGAATAGTACAACAGTAGAAACCAATCAATAGAACTAAATTGATTGAGGTGTTGTAGGCAGTCATCTAACAGACACTTTGGGAGACTTGAGTAAGTAGTTGACATTGGAGTCGGAAAACAAAGCTATCTATCATAGAATCTAGAACAATAACATCCAAACAAAATCATAGTTAGGAGAATGGAGTGTTTGTTGAATACCTGCTATGTGCCAGACATGGTGATGGACGTTTAAAATATTTTAATCAGTACTCAGGATATTTACTAACAGAAATTAAGGGCCTTGTAATAGTATCTGATAGTTCAGTTCATGTGTAGTTTTCCCCCTTATAATTATCCCTAACAATAAAGGAAAGTCATATAAATATAGGGGCCCTGGAGATCAAAACCAAAGTAGCCCCTAAAAATGTGATTTTTTTCTTTGATTTCACCTCCTTTATCTTAAAAATTAAGAGGTATTTAAAATTCCTCTTACAAAGAGTATATCCACCTTACTAGAAAAGTTTTTTGTTTTTTTTTTTTCTCCCATTGTTCACAGTGCGGAGAGGGATGAATTACATTTAGCCAGTGAATTCAAGAGTCCTTTGGCAGCCATCACAGTTCTCCTTGGGTTGAGTATAACCTGAGCTTGAGATCACAGGTGCATGGTTATTTGATCCCTGCAATGTCCCTGTGACCATAGGCGGAGAGAACTTGCTAAGTTAGGCTCTGTCTGACTCCTTACTATTAATAAATATTATGTAATGCTGTAATGTTTAGTTTTGCTTTTTTCTTTGACCTCTAAGTTTTTATGGTATTATATTTATCTACTCTTAGAAGGAAGTTGCTTTTCAGGTAATTGATGGTTATTTACTCTGTCTTTTGCTTTGTATCTCTCTTTAGTAAGTAGGTATTAATGTGTTTATATTATTTGAATATATTTACTGGATTATTTGAATATATATTATGCATTATGTGAAGATGAAAACCCTCAGCATGATTTTAAGTAACCTCTTGTTTGGGGTAAGAATTCTGCCAGGCTGGAGACGTTGAATCATTGTATGTAGGAGGAATAATTTGGTTATGCAGGAAATAGATTTGGTTGAAAAATACCGTATATACTCGAGTATAAGCCGAGCTTTTTTCAGCACAAAATTTGTGCCGAAAAACCCGAACTCGGCACAAATTTTGTGCCGGAAAAACACGGCTTATACTCGAGTATATACGGTATTTATGATATAAAATATAAGTATACAATTTAAAGTGGGTTTTAAATGTAGCTTGTAAAGTAATGGTTCTTTAATATTTTAGATTTGGCTTTTATTTTATTTGGTGGCCTTTTAATTTTGTAGGTGGAGGAAATCCAGATGTAGCAAGTCTGAACAGATAAAATAATGTTCTAATTTGAAAATGTCATCTCTTTCAATTTTTAGTTGTTGACCTCCTCTACTGGAGAGATATTAAGAAGACTGGAGTGGTGTTTGGTGCCAGTTTATTCCTCCTGCTCTCGTTGACAGTATTCAGCATTGTGAGTGTAACGGCCTACATTGCCTTGGCCCTGCTCTCTGTGACTATCAGCTTTAGGATATATAAGGGTGTGATCCAAGCTATCCAGAAATCAGATGAAGGCCACCCATTCAGGTGAGATGTCTGGAAAACAAAGCCTACAGTGGCAACAGCATAAACAGGATTAGTACTGAGACTTCATGTTACTATTAGTAGAGTTAATAGGCATGCGATTTTTTAACTGCTTAACAATAATTGGATGTATTTGCTTAAAGGCCATACCAAAAGCATCTGCTTTTGAGATTTCCTGAAAGTTGTTTCAAAGACTCTTGATGGAACATACCATTTATGGATCATTACCCTAACTCTATTACTTGTTAGGATTATTTCTTTGTTAGAAGTAGATATTGGTTATCTAATTTACTTTAATGGAAGTTGTATCTTTTTAATATCTTAAGTTTGGTGAGGGTTATATTTTCTTTATTGCTTACTTTTTACGCTGTGTGATAGCATGTACTATCTGATATTTTATACCTTTCTTTCCAGTAGTATGCATATGTTTTTCTGTTAAACTTCTGCTTTGTGGCTATATCTTCTCTTTCTTTCTCTATGCATTACTTTTTTGAGTTATTTTTGGGAGAACTTTATTTTAATATTTCCTTGTCTCTGAACTATCATCTTCTACCCTTATTTTCACAAGTGTACGCTAGCATTACATACATAGTTGCCATTAAGCTATACTCCACACAGGTACCTGTTTTTTCCCACTCACTTTTATTGAGACACAATGCACATACTATAAAATTAATCGGTTTTGAGTATGCTCACAGAGTTGTGTGAACATCACCATTTTCATCACACCAGAAGGAAAGTTTATAATTATTAGCAGTTAGTACCCACCCAGCCCCTGACAACTACTAACTTGTCATGTTTTAGATGAACTTCCCCCTCAAACATGTTAATTTCTATCAGTAACGCCACTATCATCCTAGTATCCGGGCTTCTGTTTTGGTGCTATCTTCATTTTTATCTCATATAAAGGAAATCACTAAATTTTATTGTTCCCCACTTCTCCCTCAGCTTAGATCAGGAGTCTATTGACTGTAGTGATGGCCAGGTCCAAACTGTCTACTTTTGTAAAACACAGCCATTCTCATTCATTTAGCTGGTTTCATATTACATGTATAAAGCAGAGTTCAGTAGTTGTGATGGAGGCTATACGGACTCAAAGCCTAAAATACTTAACTATCTGGCCATTGCAGAAAGTTTGATGAGGGAACTCTGCTTGTTACCAGATTGACTTCAGCTCTTACAAAGATTGTCAGATGAATTTTTCCAAAGTACCACTTTTACCATATTTTAAAACATAGAGGTTCTCTGTACACTATATGATGGAGGCCAAATGTCTTTATCTTGTGTCTCTCTCTTTTTTTTTTTTTTTTTTAAGACAGTCTCGCTTTTTAACCTGGTCTAGAGGTGTCATGGCCTCAGCCTAGCTCACAGCAACTTCAAACTTCCGAGTTCAAGCAATCCTGCCTTAGTCTCCCAAGTAGTTGGAGCTACAGACGCCTGCCACCATGCCCAGTTAATTTTTCTATTTTTAGTAGAGACAGAGTCTTGTGTTTGCTCAGGCTGGTCTCAAACTCCCGACCTACAGCAGTCCTCTCGCCTCAGCTTTCCATAGTGCTAGGTTACAGGCTGGAGCCACCACACCTAGCCTGTGGTTTATGCCCATTTTAATGCTGCCTTCTTTAGCTCCCAGAATGCCTTTTTTTTTTTTTGGAGACAAGAGTCTCACTTTTGTACCCTCGGTGGAGTGCTGTGGTGTCATAGCTCACAGCAACCTCAAACTCTTGGGCTCAAGTGATTCTCTTGCCTCAGCCTCCCAAGTAGCTGGGACTACAGGTGCCCACCACAACGCCTGGCTATTTTGAGAGATGATGTCTTGTTCTTGCTCAGGCTGGTCTCAAATCTGTGAGCTCAGGCAATCCACCTGCCTTGGCCTCCCACAGTGCCAGGAATACAGGTGTGAGCCACCGTGCCGGGCCACTCTCCGAGGATGCTTTAGTCATACTTTTATTTGGTCTGTGCTTAATTCAAGACCCAGCTCTGAAGAAGGCTTCCCTAACACTGGCCCAAAATGATATGAAAATTTTTTTCCTATTAAACTGTGGCTTTGAAATGCTCTCTAAATGTTTTATATACGAACATCATTTTTCTTCAAATAGATTGCAAGCATTTAAAAACTGTTTTGGTTAAGCCAAGTATCTGTTTCAGCATGTGGGTATATACTCACCTAAAACAACATCTAGTTGATATTAGTAAACTTAAACTAATTTATAAATTTTATTTTATTGTTTGGGATTCATTGAGGGTACAAAGAATTAGGTTACACTGATTGTATTTGTTAGATAAAGTCCCTCTGATACTTGTGTCTTGCCAAGAGGTGTGTCGTACATCATGAGCCCTGTCCCCCTCCATCCTTCCCTCTCTCCGCTGCCTCATTCTCCTGCCTGATTTATAAATTTTAAAAGACAAGACCTCCTAAATTATTTTGTTTTTTTTGCAAAGGCTGGTGATCTGTTTTTCTCTAGCTTTCTCTAATTGGTGAATTAGTGATGCTAAGTTTGGAGGCAGGAATTACTGCTATTATTGAATGGCTTCTCTATTGTCTGGCCTTCTATGTAGAAACATCTAGTGTAATGTTTCATTATAACTATGAGATAGTTGGTATTGCACCATTTTACAGAGAGGGGAAGCTTGGAATTCAGTAAATTGCATCTTCAGAATGGCAGGGACACAGGCCACAAATCAGAAAGAAATACAATTTTTAATTAGTTATATTAAAATATATAAAAATGTTGTCAAGCCAAAACGTCAGAATTTTTTACATATTGGATTTTATATGTCATTTGGTTTTAAAGAAGAGCTTTTTGGACAGTTTTTCCTAGTTCCCCTAGTTACACTAGCGAAGATAATATAGTTTGTGTCTACTAATAATACCTGTGGTCACTGGAAGAGAGTGATAACAAGAGCTGGCATTGTGTTAGTGTCTTGTAAATGCCAGTTGAATTGATGTAACTGTCCCCAAAGTGTCACTGATGGGAAGGAGATACTGTCATTGTGCCTAATGGTCAGGCATCTGTCTTTAGCAAGAGCCAGCCGCAGTGATACGAAGAAGCAGAATGCCAACCGGGTTATATCCGCCACTCTTTTTGTTTCTCGGAGCTACATAAAAAATTATTGCTACTTTAAAGTTTGATGTGATCTTCAAGTTTTTTTAACTTGGTATTAATAACCTGCTATTTTGTATTACTAATGGCTGTCTAATGGTATGTTACACCATGCACTCATAAAGATACATTCCTCATCCTTAACAGTTTAAATTCCAGTAGGAAAAATAGGCACATATATACATGATTATATTTCAGAGTTGGATCTGATAATTGCTGTAAGAATAATACAGACAAAAGCATTGTTAAAAGTATACAGAAGTGGGAAACTACATTAGGATCTTACGGAAGAGAGTTTCAGAAGAGGCCCTGTGTATGGGTGAGACTTGAGATGGGGCAAACTGGCTAGAAAAGCTAGCTGTTGGCGGAGAGAAGAGGAGAGCATTGTGGATCTGCGGAAACAGCATGGGAAACAAAGGCATTAAAGTTTAAAAATATTTGGTGACTGGCTCATTTCTGGCTGCATCATAGGGCATAGTGGGAAATAAGGTTGGAAAGATTTAGGACACGTCTCCAGTTGCATCTTACAAGGGTACATGTGAAACTTAGTAAATGTAGAATGTAAACGTCTTAACACAATAAATAAGAAAATGCCAGGAAGGCTATGTTAACCAGTGTGATGAAAATGTGTCAAACTGTTTATAAAACCAATGTATGATGCCCCATGATCGCATTAATGTACACAGCTATGATTTAATATTAATTGAAAAAAAGAAAAGAAAAGTTGGAATTATAGAATCACAATGTTTGAACCTGAATTGGGAATTACAATGTTTGAACCTGAATCGGTTTAGAAAGGTCTGTTTTTCTAATTTGCAGAGTTGGAACCCTGATCCAAAGAAGTTCCTTTCCCAAAGTTCTAAAGCTACATAGTAGCAGATCTCCTAACTCCTGCCTGAGCTCAGCCTAGACAGCTTTATCTAGCATAGTTCAAACAAAGCTAATCTGGCATTGGCAGACAGAATGGATTAGGATGTAGACAGATCAGACTGGTTTGGAGACTGATAGAATCTTCCAGTTTGTAAATAATAAGCACTTAAAATAGAGTGACAGCACTGTGAATAAAAACAAGGAGATCTGTTGGGGGCATATCGCAGAGGTAAACTGTGGGACAAGGATTTGTGTAAGGACTGTTACTTCTAGTTTAAGTAACTGATGTCCACAGATACAGGGGAGGTGTTGGGACTGCTTCCGCAGATGGGAGCGAACACTTAACACTTCTGAGTTGATTCTACTCTGCCAGGATAAAATGGCTTCTCTGTAATGATAACTAATAAATAGTTTCTTGCATTTCTATAGACTTGACTCCTCCCCCACCATTACAGTTGTCATCTTTAATTTAACAATTCCAGTCATCTCAGTAGGGATTAAGACATAGACGGACAGTAACTATTATGTTCTGCTGGGGTTGTCACTGTACTTGTGACAGTCACTTTATTTGCCTTCTGGTGCTTGGTATATTGGGCAGTTTCCCCTAAAGATTAGTCTGAGAGAGTTTGGGATTTAGAAACAAATAGCATCTTTGTTAGGAAGAGTTGATGACAAATGTAATGTCAACTGAAAGAAAAAACTGAATTCATAATTATAACTGTCATGTATTGTTTTCTTATGCCAAATTATGTTTGGCACTTTACTCATGGAATATTTATGATAATCTGTTTTATAAATGAAGAAACTGAGGTTTAGAGGGAAAACGAAATAACTTTGCACCTAGCCAAGTAAGTGGCAGAGCTTAAGATTCAGGCTCACATCACTCTGGTTTCAAAGTATATGCTCTTTCTGTCTGGTCAGCTGACAGTGCCTATCAATGAAATAACCCTTACTTGGTGAATTTTTACATTTTGCTTTATGGAAACAATGGGCTTTTACTGTAGAATAATTAATCTCTTATAGATACCTAATTGCTGATTGACATTCCCATCATTGATGGCTATGATGTATTTTGTTTTGTAGGGCATATTTGGAATCTGATGTTGCTATATCTGAGGAGTTGGTTCAGAAATACAGTAATTCTGCTCTTGGTCATGTGAACTGCACGATAAAAGAACTCAGGCGCCTCTTCCTAGTTGATGATTTAGTTGATTCTCTGAAAGTAAGTTTATTTTGATTGTCATTTTGTATATACCCAGGATTTATTAACAAGAGTTAAAATGTAAAGTTCTATTTTTATACATTCAAGTAAATGGTAAGGATATAATTAAATCACATTTCTATAAACTTACATTTTAAAATTCAAAATCCAGTCAAATAAGGATGGAGGAAAGTGCTATTCCTTTTTAGAGGAAAATAAATTATAAATTTGTACTATTGAGAATCATAAAGATTTAAACTGAGAGGATATTAAAGTGGATTTTGACTGTAAAAATAAAGATCTAGTGCATTTAATGCTAGATGTAATTCTCAAATTTTTAGAGTCTGACATTGAGGTTCTTAGTTTGTATGTTATTCATACACACGTAAGCTATTTCATATCTTGAACCTCTTTTGCAGAGTTTATTCTAGAAAAGATTTAGTATTATGAAACAAACACTTCATCTAGTTGCCAGTTGGTGATTGTTGGAAGTTTTGTTTAGTTTTTAGATTTTGCTACATAAGCAGCTGTTAGAATTGCACCTTGCCAATAAACTCAAAGTTTAAACTGACATGAAGCAAGTGCTAAACTACAGTCCTGTAGATTCAGCCCCAGGCGAGGGTGCTTTTCTTTTACATTGAACTTGCCATTTATGTTTTGTGTGCTGTTGCCTGTGACACTCTGCTTAAGATAGACTTGTTTTCCAATATAAGCCTAGATAGAAATGTTGTATGGTGTGGTAATTACCATTATTTTTCTTTTCCAAAAGTAATGTTCTAGTTTACAGTTTATCATGTAAGTCATGGATGTCATATCAGATTATTGAGGCTATAGACTAAGAAAAACAATTGTAAACTGGTTTAAGTGCTTAAAATGCCTTTTTAAAACAAATGTTTTAGCCTCTATAAGCCAGTAGATGATGCATTATTTTCAACTGTGTACTTTCCTATTTAAGACTTGGAACCTAAGCTACTTACTAGTGACATCAATGGTAAATAATTTAGTTTTCTTTGTATCACTTAACTTTTTTGTATACAGTGGTTACATTTAATGACTTATTCTTTATTAATGCTTTAAAATGATCTGAGGTTAGTCTGTAAATAAAAAGATGAGCGTTATATTGTTTCGCACGTTTGTTAATAAACTTGGATTTTTTGTTATTTATTTATTTTTATTTTCATTATTTTTTGAGACTGAGTCTTACTCTGTTACTCTGAGTAGAGTACTGTGGTACCATACCTCACAGCAACCTCAAACTCTTAAGGTTGAGCAATCCTCTTGCTTCAGCCTCCTGAGTAGCTGGGACTACAGGTGTGCACCACCACTCCCAGGTAGTTTTTCTATTTTTAGTAGAGACAAGGTCTCACTCTTGCCCTGGCTGGTCTCAAACTTCTGAGCTCAGGCATTCCACCTGCCTCAGCTTCTCAGAGTGCTACAGTTACAGGCATGAACCACTAAACCCAGCTTTGATTAATAAGTTCTAAAAATAACAAAAATATTGTGGAAAAAATGAAATAGAACCTTGTACAAATAGCCTAGAAAAAACTAGTTGCTATTTATTGAAGTGATATCTGTTATATACAGCTTGACTGCTGGGGTTAGAACATACGTGAAAGTCATTGTGAAGGAGATGCTGGTACAGATTAAGATGAAAAATTCATGGGTAGGAATTGGCTGAGAAGAAACACTACCAATAAATAGTGATAAAGAGCTTCAAACAGAAAAGGGCCCTCTCTGGATTTAGCAGTCATGGATTGATTGGTAACGGAGAGAGGTGACTTCATGCAAAAGACAAGAAAAGGGAAGGTGATTAAAAAAGAAAGCAATCTTGCCTCTTCATAAAAATTTTTCTTACAGAAATTGGATTCTGTATTACTTTTTGCCTTTAGCCACAGCTACTAGTAGAAGTCATTCTCTTACCATAAAGCAAGCAAAAATTGTTTTTTTCCCTACATCCATTCTCTTTTACTTTTCAACATAAAGGAAAAGTTCATTTACCTTTTTTAACTGATGTGTTTTACTTCCCTGAATTCCTATTTTACATCTGGGGAAAGTTTGCTCATAAGCAGCCCAGTCTCTTCAGTTTATAGATGAATTTGTAATCTTGTTTAAATAACACTGAGTTTTAAAAATTTCTTAGAAACAGGCTTTTGATTGGAATTGCTTTGATTTTATATAAATCTTATAATCAATCTTAGCTAGAAAAATGGAAACCATCCTAATTTCAAGATAATGTAGTAGAAATTATTCTCATTTATAATTTTTGTCATTTAGAAAATAGACATTGTATCAAGCTCTGTGGGTTATATAAAATAATAGCTTTTTAAACAAAAATTTGAAAGCAGCTTCTTTAGAACTCACTGTCTTCATAAATACAGCGTCTGTGTCCTCAAGTTTATGAGGGTTACCTACTCTTTTAAATTCTGGATCATAATGTCGTTCTTTGTATTTGAAACCTTCTTACTCAGAAATTGCAAAGTTTAGAAACATTCTTACTAGCTGTGAAACTTCTCCTACTTGTTACCTTTTTTTTGGGGGGGGGGGCAGTGAAGGAGGCAGTTGTTCTTTCATATATAATCAAAGAAATAACCAAACTTGAGGGCTGATGAGTCCTATTATAAACTCCCTGATGTGAAATGGTGGATCACTGTACCTGGTCATGGTCTTTTGGTGTTGAGGTGGACAAATAAAAATAAGACATGTTCTGCAGATTTTTCCTTTTAAATGTTTGGTCCTGTGCAGTTAACTGTATAAACTTTTAAGTCTGAGGAACGATTTTAAGCATTCGTAATGCAACAATCCATTTTGTGGTCAAATAGTATGGGCAGAATCAGTGTTTTTCAAAGTTATGTGGCATGAAGCTACAAAATCACTGGCCATGATCGCCACGCCTAATTATAAAAGGAAGGCATATGACAATCCCTAACTGGACTCAGCTTTAGGGCTAATTGAGTAAGGTTCTGAATCTTATTAGAGGGTTCTTGTTTTTTGAGAACCCAAATCTAATAATTTTACTTTCTAGGGACTAAGATCAGGTTATTTTCTATAATATGGCTTTGGACAATAAAGACTATATTCTATATGACACAAGTTCTGTGACTTTCACTGAAAAATTAAAGTTAAAATTGTTTGTAAGAAAATCTCTAGCTATAGTTGGCTGAACAGGTGATCATACTGTTCCAGAATACAATCTTAAATCTGAAAGTAAGCAGAAAAACAGGCCTGAACTCCAGAAATAGCTGACCCAAAAGAACATTAAAATCTATCCCTCAGGCTCTTAGGCAGCTATTAACATGCACATTTAGACAGTTTCCTTACAGGTTTCTTGGGCTCACAGAAGTATTAGAACGGAAATAGGCTGAGGATATAGAGATAGTCAAAGTATCACTAACATATGAGTATGAAGGTGTCACAAAAGGTCAAATAATATTCAGAGTTTTAGAATATAGAAAAGTTTTAGAATACAGAAGTTGTCGGAATTGTGAAAGTAATTTCTGAAATTTTGTTAAGCACTCTCCCTTTGTCTTTCTTTAAGATGTCCCTCTCCCCCTAATTGAGATGTCACAAATCTGCAGAGCTCTTTAATCAGGTTTGTGACATGCAGTTACATTTAATTCCCTTGTTGCTCTGGAAGAAAGACAAGTAAGACATTGCCCTTGGCCTTTTTCAGTAAGTATTTGTTAAGTCTTCATTACAGTTGGGCTCTCTTCCCTTCAGTCTCATTATTGCCCAAAGGAGAGGTGAGTGTTGACTTCCACATTTAATAAGTGTTACCTGTGATGCTGTGAAGTATTTGCTATGGAATGGCATGGAAGTTGCTGCCTGTGTGCATCTTGAAAGTGATGTTCCTTTATTTTTTCATGCAGTGAAGACATGAGAAAGTGGTCTCATGTCTTTATTGCCCTTTTTTCTGCCTCCTTTATAACATACACAATTGTGATGGATTCCAGGGTTACTCTCTAGGTGGCTTGTAGGTTCTAAAGTGAAGACAAACCTGAGATCACTGGCATCTTAGTTGACCCTTCTGTGGGGATAACAACAATATTTAACTTTGGTGGGTGGTTATGAGATTTAATTGACCTAGTGCATATAAAACATCGTCACCTGAATAGCCTGGCCTTTAGGAAGCCTATCTTTAAAGAGGCAGTTGACATTTGAGTCTCTTAGATGGCCCAGGTATATAGGTGTAAAGACTTAGATTTCTCTCCTTGTGAATTTAGAGGCCTTGTCAGTGACTGTAATGATCAAATTAGGACTTTTAGCTTACGCGTGTGCTACTGTCTAGAGTCTGTCATTAAAAGAGTATCTTTATTTTCCCTTTAGATTTGTGGACAGTAAGGGATGAAAATAGCTCTCTTGCTCTGTAGTAAACTTGCTCAAGTGCAGAAGTTATATTTAGCTTCTGCAATTGGAATCTGTAAAACTCTGTGAGAGGGAAAGGGCTTGCTAACCAGAGTCATCTTTTCAACCTTTCTGCCAGAAGTTTCACAGCTTTTTTTTTTTTTTTTTTTTCACTTTTCAGTTGACAGGTATTAAGAATTCTTGACATTTACTCACTTGAACATTAGTTAAATTCAGTTGTATTGCTATTTGTAGAACTGACAGTTGGTAGATGAATTCACTGTGTCTTCCTAACCTGCAGTAAGTATGCTTACTAGAGTTTGAGCACCATACTTAATGGTTATTAAACCTCTTACTTTTCAGTACTATCTGCTATGGTAATGATAATAGTAAGTACCTCAAAAGGTTAAGAATAATGGAGTTCATATTTGTAAAGCATTTAAAATAGTGGCCCCCAACATATAGTAGATATATTAGCATTTGGTAAATAAAGAAGAGCAGCAGCTAAAAGTGTAACAAAAGTTTGAGGAGTCTTTATTCCCTGGGTTAGCTCTGGCTATTAAAACATGGATCTCACTGGACAGGTAGTGCCTGATGCTTAAAGTGCTGAAGGTGATTTTTTTTCTTCTTAAATTTCAGGTATTAGGGATATGCATGTTTTATTTATGTAGTTCCCCCTCCTCCCCCACTTTGCAGTCAAGTTTGTAAGCTTGTCCCCCATCCAGTCTAGAGGTGATTTTTTTTTTTTTTTTTTTTTTTTTTTTTGGCACCTATAATCCGGTTTCCCTTGTTACTGCTTGTGAGATATTATTTAGCCATGTGTATTTTCAAGCATTCAAGTAGTACTTTAAAATCAATTTTAATAGCTAATTCTCATGATACTTATCCATTTAAAAGCCAAATGTTAATAAGAGCTAAATAATTTTGGAGCTAGAGAGGTAAGGTGTATCTTTGGCACATTTTCTGATCTCAGAGACTACTGGGTAGTGGAGTCCAGAGAAAATGGATCAATTCTGTTCATTGTTTTAGTTAGGCTTCTGAAATTCTGAATTGAGACTGATGACGTAGAAGTAAAAGTATTAAAGTCTTAAAGGTATATGCCTCTAGTAGGCAGACATTTGGATGGGATGCTTTTATTTAAAAGCCTAACGGGAAAGGGGAGGAGGGGATGGAAAAATTCACTGTGTAGGTGGATGGGCACTTATAACTCTGACTGAAACAGGACGAGAGCAATTTATGTCACCAAAACATTTATATCCCTCTAATATTCTGAAATTTAAAATTTTTCTTCTTAAAGCCAACAAAAAAACCCTGAAATGTGAAAATATTCGAGGTAGATTAGCTACAGATAAATATAAATACATTTTGACTCACTACGAAGAAAAAAAAAAAAAGAATAAAAGTGTAAGAAACTTTACTTGAACTGTATTTATGATGGGCTGTTTTTCTTTTATAGTTTGCAGTGTTGATGTGGGTATTTACCTATGTTGGTGCCTTGTTCAATGGTCTGACACTACTGATTTTGGGTAAGTCTATAAAACCATTGGGGAATGAAAAATTGCTGGACAAAATCTTGTCTGTAGGAAGCTTAGAGACATTTAAATGGCATATATTCTCATATTGTAAGAAAAATAAAGGATGTAAGTTTGAAGTTGTGGTTTTAAGTAAATAGCCGATACTGCTGCTCTTAAAGTGCTGCTTTAGTTCCTGAAGACTATTCCAGCTAACAGTGATCAGCTAGATAAAGGGTGCAGTCATAATTCTTACTGGGATTGCCTGTATTTTATAAAATCTGTTCGATGTGACTTAAACTAGGAATAGTCCATCCACAGCAGAGGCATCCAAAAGATCTGCACATTTATTCATTCATTAGGAACACTGGGTATCTTGAGTACTGCCAGTTTGATCGTTTTTTAGTGTTTGTCCCCCCCTACATCACTGTAGTCTTTCTAAAATGTTTTGTGTTTCCTTTCTCAGCTCTGATTTCACTCTTCAGTGTTCCTGTTATTTATGAACGACATCAGGTAATTTCTTAACTGCTGATTTCAGAATAGAGCTCACTCTTGCTCTGTGGGATTTACAAATGTATCAGTGGCAATTTGCAAAGCTTATAAAAATGAGAAATATATGGGTTCTTAAGCCTTTAATTTGGTGGCAAATAGTAGTGGTTAATAAGATTATCTAGCAGTGTTAAGTATCTAATAACTCCTTTATGCTTCTTTCAGGCCCAGATAGATCATTATCTAGGACTTGCAAATAAGAATGTTAAAGATGCTATGGCTAAGTAAGTATTTAAAATTTACAACTTTTTTATTAGGATAAGATGTGCTGGATTTTTGAGATTAGTGCAGGAGTTTCACGTTATAGGCATAATCAGTAGCATATATCCATGAGACCTTTGAGTGTGATATCAGAGCTACCAAAAGATTTTTTGTCTAGCATTTGAATCATTCATTTACAAGTTTATTATGTACTTTTATCGCTTTGTTTAAATCTAATAATGCTTACATTATTTTCCCCTCCTTTTCATTTGTAGAATCCAAGCAAAAATTCCTGGATTGAAACGCAAAGCTGAATGAAAAAGTCCAAAATAATTAATGGGAGTTCATCTGTAAAGGGGATATTCATTTGTGTACATGGGGGAGGGTCAGGGAAGAATGAAACCTTGACATTGCAGTGCATTTTCACAGATCTTTATTTTTAGCAATGCACTGTTTGTGGAGAAATTACCTGTCTTGACTGCCATGTGTTCAGTATCTTAAGTATTGTAAGCTGCTATGTATGGATTTAAACCGTAATCATATATGTTTTTCCTTTATGAGGCACTGGCAAATAAAAAAAGATCTGAGAAGGTTGTATATTACACTTTGTTGCAGGTAGTCTTGCTGTGTTTTGGGAAGTTACAGAGACAGTGGAGCTGAAAAAAAAAAAACCCTTTTCACAGTTTGTGCGCTGTGTATGGTCTGTGTAGATGGATGCAGATATTCTGAAATGAAATGTTTAGACAAGGTCATACCACTGAAGCAGGAATGAAGAAGCTTGCCCTTCTGGTATGTTCTAGGTGTATTGTGATTTTACTGTTATATTAATTGCCAATATAAGTAAATAGATTATATATATATCTATATATAGTGTTTTACGAAGCTTAGACCTTTACCTTCCAGCCGCCCCACAGTGCTTGATGTTTCAGAAAGTCATTGGTTACATGTGTGTAGTTCCAAAGCACATAAGCTAGAAGAAGAAAATACATTTCTAGGAGCACTACCATCTGTTTTCAACATGAAATGCCACGCACTTAGAACTGCAACATAAACTTCATTGCACAGACTTACTGTAGTTAATTTTGTCACAGACTCTCAATCTATGGACTGAATTTCATGCTTCCAAAAACGTTTGCAAATAGCAAACATTGTTATGCAAGAAATTATAAAATGAAGATTTATACCATTGTGGTTTAAGCTGTACTGAACTAAATCTGTGGAATGCATTGTGAACTGTAAAAGCGAAGTATCAATAAAGCTTATAGACTTAAAATGTGTTCAGTATTTTGATTTCATGAAACGCAATAGCAAAGAGTTTTCGGTTCATGGTGCAGCTATGTTTCCTTTGAAAACAGAAGTCAGTGAACATTTTACATAATCAAATTTGACACATAATAAGATGTTTTTAAATTATATATTTTTTATACTTTGATAACTGAAAATAAATTCATGCACCAATACGTTAACATACAGAAAACAGTGCAAGATCTGTGAACAGACATAAAATCATACCGTATAAATGTTTACAAATAAGGTTTTAGAAGTTTTTGTGACACGCAGACACTATTGCTCTTTAAATATACTTGTACGTATCATCAGTGATCAGTCCATGGTTCTTCCACATGGTTATTTCAACGCAAGATCAGATCAGCGTGAAAGATCAGTAATACAATACAGGCAGACATAGTTATCACTCAGTGTCACCAGTTACATGGTTACAGAAAACAGAATTAGGACTTCATGGGGACTCCACCGTGGCCCCAACAACCTATTAGTTGATTAATGTAAGGCATTAATAAATTGGCATATAAAAATAGCTTAATGAGTGATCTAATCCATTTAGAATGCTGAAGCACTTCTGTGGTAAATATTAATCTATTCTTTAATTGAAAATGCTTCATCTTAACCTTTTCTCTAAACTGACAAATGCAAATAGCCTGTAACCCAAGATCTAGAATTGTAGTTCACTGGCCAGAAGGATGGTGTCTGTGCTCAGTCACCTGTCCCTCACCAGCCTGCCTTTCAGTGAGCGCTGTTGGCCTGTCCTATAGTCAGTGGTTAGATAACGCGTATGGTGTGACTGAGGGGATTAAGGGATGGCTTCTGGTAAATATTGTCCAAGTCACATCTGCCCTACAACCAACTCTGAGGAACTCTAAGCTAATTTGCTTTGTTTTACAATTCTAACTTACTACAATTATCTTGGGCTTGGAATGTGTTCTGCTGAGCTTTTTTGTTTTTTAATCCAGACTTGACCTGTGTAGTTCACCTGAAGCAAATCAGTGGAGTCCTTCAACTCCACTCTGGGGAGGTGATCAGCCACAGTGCAGCCTCAGGTCACCTCTTTTATTACCATGCTAAGATTGAACAAAAATTAGCCCATCCTCCTAGACCTACATGGTTACTTGAACTTTTTATTTTTTCACCTTCCATTTTATAGTAGAGGTTTGTTTAATTTGAATTCTAATTTGGATTTTGCACATTTGGCACTAAACATAATGAAAACCCATTCTACCCCCTCCTGAACTTAAGTTCCTTTGCTGCTCACCTTCCTATAACTACTGTTTCCCAACCAGGTAATGATATCTTTCATTAAGGAAACCTTCACATAAATACAGGACATGGTAACAGACCGTATCTGCTAAGGGTCCTGTAGCCTCCTTGGTTTTGAAGTTGTAGCACCATATGTAGAAAGGAGACAATTGTGGGAGGTGAGACAGCAGCCCACACAACTGGAAACTTTCAAAGGCACTTAATGGATATAAAACTCTGCAAATGAAATATTAAAAAATTAAGTTTCTCAACTTCTCTATACATGGCTCATTTGGTTTTGAAAGCTAAATGAACAGAGGCTATGAACATTTCTAGTTTGGTTCAACTGATTTGTAAAAATGAACATTCTTGAAGTATATAGAAACATAATAGCAAAACATCTTTTGTAAAAGTTCTGATGCAAATTAAAAGCTACATATAGGGTAACTGAGGCTTTAAATTTTGTCAGTGGGCTACATCAGATGGGATTTGTCTATAGTTTGTGTAGTTTTGAGTCTCAGGAACAGAAGCAAGCAGTCTTAACATTGTAGAACTTGTCCCTCCTTGCCGTCACAGTTTGGAGAGTCCAGGTCACAGGAGCAGTGATACAACTTCACTAGCGTGTCCGTCCCCGCAGCAGGCAGGCGAGGAGGCGCCTCGGCGCTGCCTCCGCAGTTGCTGGTTGGTAGCAGCAGTAGCAATCATGTAAGAGGTTTCTGGCATTTATAGACATCGCCACACAAATACACTGAAAAAAAACAGACCAAATGGTCATTTTGCATGGCTGGACTTCATACTTCGATTGCCAAGTGTTGAGTCAGGCTCAGGCGATGTACTGAACCTCAATTCCAAAAGGTCAACCAGAGATCCTGGCCACCAATCAAAAAACCTCTTTTTAAAAGGCTTATTGATTCCAAAAGGTTCACCATCCAAAATGGTGGATGAAAGGACCAATTCCAAAAGGTCAACCAGAGATCCTGGGCCACCAATCAAAAAGTCTCTTTTTAAAAGGCTTATTGATTTTGTTGTTGGGCTTGGTTTGCCTCTTTCAGCAGCTTGAGTGTCTGTGCTGACTGTGGTCGGTGAGGACATTTGGCAAATTGGCTTCATACTATCTTTTGTGTTACTTTTGAAAAGGTTTTCTGAGCTCCACTTGAGTGCGAGAGCCCTTTCAAGTGTTTAGCACAGAGCCAGGGAACACAACATGCCCCCATGCCTACTAAAACCTATGAGCCCTGCATTTTTAAGGTTACTTCTGAGCCTTTTATGGTAAACAGAAATCACCTTATATCTGCTACACTAGGGCCACCGATTTTTTTATGTCTTATTCCTAGCTTATTTCACAGTTTGGTGCTGCTTTGAATGGGCGTTTACATTCCACAGGGAGCTGCTGTCAGTGCTATCTCAAGAGCTCTAAGTGCCAGAGGTGGCTGGCAGGGGAGACTGGAGGTGGGTGCTCCCAGGCAGGCCATGGAGTCATTTCCCACATAGTGCTTTAGGGTGAGAAGTGGACTGAAATCCTCTACAGATTAGATTCTTTCCCACTGAAAATATCCAAATGAATGTACTTCTTTATCTTCTCAAAAGAGTTTTGGGGGGCTAATCAGAAACCTGTCTGTCTGCTGTAGTGAAGGTGTTCAAGTGTGGAGAAACGGAGTGAGTTACAATGACCTGGTCACATGCTTCCATACCTGAAATAAGAAATGTCCAATACTGGTGATCAAGTGGGAGTTCTGAAAAGGATGCAGATGAATTTCCATGCTAACCTGATTATATGCAACAATCGTGGATTGCCAAGAGTTCCTACCCAAATCAGCCCTCTTTGGTCTTACCCACCCTTCCCTTCCCCCCAGCAGTGCCCAGAGCAGCTGTCCTAGTGAGGACACCAGCCCATCCAGATCTGGGTTAAGGGTCACCAGATTAAATACCTCATACAGTAGAACCTCTGTAAGTTGACTCCCCAAGGGACAGTAACAAACTGGTCAACATACCGAGGTGGTCAACATAAGGATCTAGGCCTGCAGTACTGATACGTACATGTGGTACGTGTCTGGTTCCTGACAATTAGGTCAACTTACGGAGGTCGTCAACGTAGGGGGTGGTCAACCACAGAGGTTCCAACTGTAGTTGGAAAGACGGCATCTTCCTGAGGACTCGTGGAGTTTCCCGTTTATTGTCCCTCCATCAGCCCCTCCCCGCACCCCTGAGAGACAGGTAGGGACTTCTGAGGTGAGAAGGGAGAGATGGCCAGGCCTGGTCAGAACCGGATGAACCTGGGTAGTACCTGCAGTCGTCACCTCCAGTGCTGACCACATACTTGTCGTCATAAGAGAAACGGATGTTCGTCACATGAGCCGAGTGACCAAAGTACCGCTTATGTTTGGCCTGTGAGCAAAAGTGAATGGAAACAACTTAGAGACCATGCTCCTCGCAGCGATTACCACTTTCAGGACTCGAGTCCCCTCCCAAACCTTCGCTCGGAGACTCCCAGTAGGTCTGGACTTCTCTGGGAGCCAGGCGCTGGCTGACCTTCCGACCTCTCATTTTGTCCACCCTCCATCCTCACTTCTAGCTTCCAAGACTGCCCCTCCAGAGGGAGATGAAAAGGTTAGTCATTGCCAAGTCTCCACAGGACTGAGACAAGACTCCTCCTATCTCCCAGAGGGCCATCTAGGGCTTCTACCTCCCACAGACTACAGAAGAACAGAACCCACAGGCAGTGCAGGGACATTACTCTGAGGAAGACTTACGAATTTTTCTGTGCATGGGAAATCAAACAGCTTCACAAGTCCAAAATCATCTCCTGTAACAATGTTTAGGCCAGCATGGGTCACACATGCGCAGTTGACATCAGCCTTGTCTGCATTACGTGGCCAGATTCCAATGACTTCATCTCCCAGAACACTGTTCCGACAGAAGAGATGTTAGGAGGCAGACATGTGAGGGGGTTTCCTGCAGCCAATCATCTCCCAGGGATAAGGAGAGAGAGAGATTTTTCATAATTCAGGAGGGTCATACAGCTCTTCTGGCATGAAAGCATCTGTCCCTTGTCCCTAGTGCCAGCTCTTATTGTTCCCTTCTGCCTCAGTCCCCTACACTCCAAAAAGAAAAGTCACCCACATCTTTGATTCTTTCCCTCTTCCCTACGGTCCTCTAGAAGGTATGCACGTTGGGGAGAATAATGGGGCCTCCTTCCGACTCCCAGGTTGGTCAGTCTCTTTTCCCTTGAGTTAACCAGGTTCTTAGCCTCTAAGTGGCAGCGCTAGCCCTTGCATCGCTTCCCCTGGTGACCGGAAGCCTCACTGTATGTTGGGCTGGCCAAGAAATGGGAGATGGTTTCCCTTCGAACTTGCTGGATGGGTTTGAGGTCTTGTAGAAGAGATAACACAAAAAGAGAGACCTAGCATTTCAAAAGCCCAGGTCAGACCAAAGCCAGTGATCTAAACTGGTGCCAAAAGACTCCCCTCCTCCCCAAGTAAAGATAGCTCTCTCTATCTTTGAACTTTCTCAGATCCTGGCCATACACAACTTGGAGGCTAAGCCTGGGAAAAGAGACTCTATTGTGACCTTTTCTTCAGGAGGTGTTTTCCTCCAGTCACCTTGTCCAGGAGGCCCAGGTGATCTTCTCAATGACCATGGCTTCTGTTACCTGCTTCCCCAGGGGCACCTCATGCACCTGGCGCTTATAGGCTCCAGTGGACACCTGTAGATAGGAGGGAACTCAAGTTCATCAACCTGCTTTCTTGGTCCCATACACTCCCCTTTTGGTGTGCTGTTTCCCAGAACACTGGCCTAGGGCTTTTCTCTTAAGTCCAAGTACAGCTCCAGACCGCAAAACCTGTAGCAAGCACACAGCAAAATTTCATCCATGTTCTATTTTCCAAAGCCCTAAGGCCATGGTTCTTGACCAGCAGCATTTGGAAAATTGTTAAAAACCCCAGACCTACCAAATTAGATGCTTTGAGGGTGGGACCCAGTAATCTGTGTTTCAACAAAGCCTCCAGATGTTTTTGATACATAGGGATCCTTATTCTTAGGGAATCAAGCACTTTTGGTGCAGAGGTAAGGCAAGTTTCCCACAGATAGCAGCTGATACAGGTGATTTCTGAAGCAGCCATGACTTGACCCTTGACTCTCTGGGAGTCTTCTAGAGGGAAAGGACCACTGTTCCCACAGTCAAGGACATTTGCCAGCAAATGGCTGCTGCCTTCATCTCTTGCCTCCCACCCCCCCAGAGGGCCTCTAGCCCAGGCCCCCAGGCTTTCCTTATGAAATGAACGGAGATTTTTTTTCCACCTCTGGGCTTTCACACAGATGGCCTGGAACAATGCTCCCGCCCCTTTTTGTTGGCTAACGCCTACAGACCTCAGCTTGAAAACCACTTTCTGGGAGAGGAAGTGCATCTAAATTCAGTACTTTGTTAAATGCAGCACCCTGTACTTTTCCTTTTCGGTACATAATCACAATTTGTAATTTTAGGTATATTTTGTGATTGTTTAATGCTTATCTTCTTTGCAGAGCAAGCTCCAGGAGACAGGAACCAGTCCCATTTCATCCATCCAAAAGGCTAGCTTGGTTCGATGCACATTTGATGACTGAATGAAGGAACACATTCTCTCCTCTCACAGCGAATGTCCAGCTCCAGGCCAGCTCACTCACAAATGCACGTTTATTGGGCACTGGAGAAATTACCCCATTTTTAGCTGTCAGTCCCAAAGGGGGACTATGATTCCTCCTCACTGGTCACTTCCCCAAACCCCACGTGTGTGGGGGGGCATGGTACCCAGGAGAGTTTGGAAATAAGTAAGTACAAAAAGTGACAGGGCTTAGCTGCAGAAAAGAGGACGTCTTGAAGGAGAGGTGAGGAGGGGAAGAGGAAAGGTGATTAGTGCTCGGGTTTCCTGCTTTTCTTTCTGAAGAATAACTCTTTACTATTTTAAATTCTATATTTCTTCAACTTTGTTAAATCCTCTAAGCCTCTGTTTCTACATTCATAAAAGGAGAAAGTAACAGTACTTAAAGAGTTCCTGTGAAGCCTGAACTAGTAAATTGCCTAGTAAAGATTCAATTAATATAAGCTATTTTGTTATTACTATTACTGGTTGTCCCAAATAACAAGGAAACCCAAAGCATACCTGAATGTATTTGCTATCCGCAGAAAAATCCATCTGAATCACAAAGCTTGGGATATCTTTGCAATAGCCAATGCGGTTCAGATTTGTGCCCTGGGTAAGGTCATAGAAGTCAACTGTGTGTTCAGAAGAACCAACGGCTAAGAATCGGTTGTCTGGGCTGATTCTAGAAAAAGCAATTCAAGAGCATGGTCCATGAAGAGGGTTGTTTGGGGCTGAGCAGGCATGAAGGCTGTTCTGAGTCGGCTTCCAGGCCCCAATGCATGGAGATCCACCTTCTCTCAGCATTCTATGGAATGATTCCCTCAGAAGTAAGGAAATGGATATATATGCAGTCTTTTGCAGAATGACATTTTACAAGTTTTTACCGTATGTCAAAATTAGCAAACACGAGTCTGAGAATAAACGTGTGAGAAGGCATCATTTCACAGTTGGCCTTGAAAGTGACCCTCTCACAACTGAGTTCTTCCTTCTGTCCACAGCCCTTCTGGAATGGGAACCTCTGGTAAGGAGAAGGCTCACCTGTCTCTTCCCACCCTGCCCAGATCACATACCTGATATCTTGGATAGCAGATTTCCGGTCTCGCTTTTTCCCCCAAACTTTCAGGCTGTTCACCAACAAGATGACAAACTCTCCATTCTTCATACCAATAGCCACCATCTCCCCATCAGGGCTGTAGGCTGCACACCTGGCTGGATGGCCCAGGCTCACCTTGTTCAGCAGCTTCTACATAGATGCAAAGTAAAGTCACCTGAGCCCTGGGCCAGCTCAGCTGGTCCAAGAGAAATCCCGCACCAGGCTGGGGTAGCCAGGCTGCCTTTGCTGCCACTGCAGGCCACCAAATCTTTTGCCTCTTATAGTAAAGGTCCCTGGGTAGCTGAGGTGGGCAGTTATGTTTTGACTAGAGCAGCTTAGGGGACAGGTTTTGGGACAGGGTTTGCACTTTTTCTGTAAATAGTTAGGTAGCAAATATCTTAGACTGTGCAGGACACGTAGTCTCTGTTGCAACTACTCAATTCTGCTTTTACAGCAGCCACAGACAACACGTAATATGAGGAGCATGGCTTAATGTGCTGACACAGGCAGCAGCCTGGACTTGGCCCTCTAGCCACACACTGCCAACCTCCTCTCTTTAGGGGAAAGAATTTGAGCTTCAGCCTCTGCTAGTCCAATTCCTAAATCTGGCTCTGCCACTTACTAGCTGGGTGTGTTTGATAAGTTACTTCTCAGTTTTCCCATTGGTAAAGAGGTGATATTAATATAGGTCCTGCAAGGTTGTTATGCACCTTAATAACTGTGTATCTGAAGAATATGGCATATGTAATAGTATTCGATTAATGATAGCTGTTCTTAATAATAAATGTAGTAAATAATTATAAAAACTGAGTATACCTCACTTATGCTTTCATGTGTGTATTCTTTGGCCCTTACACTAAACAATATGACTAAAAAATATTTACTAGTCGTTTTAAAATATAATCAAGTATTTTAATTATTAGGATTTAAATACTTGTTTTAACATGGAATGTCTTTGCCATGTTCATTCCTTAAAATTATCTTTGGTAAGGGGTCTTCTTCCTGCTTCGAGTGGAATGCCTGTGAATGACTAGTTCCAGTACTTTCTCTCGCATGCCAGGATAAGAGGAAGCAAAATAAACAAAAGACGTTAATCTTCCCCCTACATCCCCAAGATGATTCCTCTTTGGAAAGATTAACTTTTTACATTTTACATTCCCGCCCTCCCCCCCAGTTGAACTTTAAAATTGTTTTCCCAAACCCTTAAGAGAAACCTTGTTGTGAGTTTCATGAAAATATGTTAGCCCATTTGGGACCATTTAACATGTTAAATCATTTTTAATCTTCTCATCCAGGGAAGACATAATGTGTCTACTTTTTTTAGGTTTTGTGGGTTCTTTCCCGACAGGAGCAGAACCTTTCTCCATTAGATTATTACTGTAGTGTAAATATTTACAGATGGATGTACAGCTGAAAGACACACAGCTGAGGCGCGTGTGAGTGGGACTCCATTTGTTACCCAACTTCTAACGTGACTTGAGGCTGACCATCCCCCGTCTCTGCCAGGAGCTGGCTGGGACCGCTCCTCCCTCACTCAGCTCCCACTTACAGACTTCTGAGCCCAGGCAGGGTTGGCACCTCACCTTATCGGCCAGGTCCCAGATCCGGGCTGTGCCGTCGTTGCTGGCCGAGATGAAGATGTCCTTAGAGGGGTGTGTGGCCAGGCCCCAGATCTCCCCTTCCATGTGTCCATCAATTAGGATGTTGGAAGCAGCATTTTTTTCACCAACTTCAATTATTTCTCCATCTTTGGTTCCCACTAGTATTTTCCCCTGTTATAATTAAAATAATAGAGGCCGGGCGTGGTGGCTCATACCTGTAATCCCAGTAATTTGGGAGGTCAAGGCAGGAGGATTGCTTGAAGTTCAAGACCAGCCTGGGCAACATAGCTAGACCCCCCATCTCTGCCAGCATCTCTACCCCTCCCCCCAATTAGCCAAGTGTGGTGGCAGGCGCCTGTAGTCCCAGCCACTTTGGAGGCTGAGGTCACTTGAGGCAAGGATGAGCTATGATGATACCACCGCATTCTGGCCTATGCAATGGGGCAAATATGTCTCAAAAAACACACCCACTATTAAGAAAAGGATAAACACGGTATAATTCTACTTATATGAGGTACCTAGAACAGTCAAACTCACAGAGGGAGAAAGAGTGGTGGCTGTCAGGGGCGGTGGGAGGGGGAAATGGGGAGTTAGTGTTTAAAGGGTACAGAGTTTTAGTTTTGCAAGATTAAAGAAAGTTCTGTAGATGAAGGTGGTGATGGTTACTCAATGTAATACACATAATGCCACTAAACTGTTACACTTAAAAATAGCTAAAATGGTACATTTCATGTTACATACCACAATTAAAAATTTTTTAAAGACACTACCAGCAAAATTTGGGAGAGCCCCTTTGTTGCATTGGCATTAAAATAGGAAAGGCTGAGAGGTGTTTTGTTTTCAATGACCAAACTGTCCCTTCTTAAGCAATCTCCTGTCTCCTCCACCTTGTCACTTTCCCTTTTCTTGATCAACCACCTTGGGTAGGAGCTTCAGACATAGCCTTCTCCAGTGTCCAGCCTCTGCTAGAATATTCCAGCGGATACAAGCTCACGACAGAGCAGGGCAGCCAGTTTCTGATCTCGGACAGCTCACACTCTCAGTCAGTTCATTCTTCCATGGAATAAAAATCTATTTCCTGGAACTTCCAGCTTCTGGGCCCAGTTCTGCCTTCATCTCTCATAGTTACCCTTTTAGGTGACTGTCACTAACTATCTAAAAGTGAAACTCCCCATTTCAGGGAGCCTCCTATGGCTCAGTGAGTAGGGCGCCAGCCCCATATACCCAGGGTGGTAGGTTCAAACCCAACCCTGGCCAAACTGCAACAAAAAAAATAGCCAGGCATTGTGGCGGGCTCCTGTAGTCCCAGCTACTCAGGAGGCTGAGGCAAGAGAATCACCTAAGCCCAGGAGTTGGAGGTTGCTATGAGCTGTGTGACACCACAGCACTCTACCCAGGGCAACAAAGTGAGACTCTGTCTACAAACAAAAAAAAAGAAAGAAAAGAAAAGAAACTCCCCATTTCAAATTATGGGGACTCCAAAAGTCAGTTGGGCCTGTTTTGGAGAGCATCCAGAAATCTAATTGTTAGACTGATTACCAATTCAAGATATAGAGGGTGCCAAAAAATACATAAACATATTTTAAGAGAAAAAAACTAGCCTATTCATTCCTGTCCCATGGTGATGCTAGCATTCATTTGATTAATGTCATCTTTTGAGCAAATGTCATACTACATATTGCTACTATAATTCAATTTAACTTCAAAAAAGTAATAAATACATAGTAACATCTCTTAAAATGTATACATTGCTGGGACCTCCTCGTATAAACACCAAGTATTAAACAGAGGTTAAGAGCAATCTCCTAGGTGGTGCCTGGGGCTCAAAGGAGTGTGCCAGAGGTGGCGGGTTCAAACCCAGCCCCGGCCAAAAACTGCAAAAAAAAAAAAAGCAATCTCCTGGAAGAATTTTTAAATTTAAAAAGAGAAGAAAAAAGGAAAACTCACAGATCAAGGCCTCCCCCTGAGACTCTGACCACCAGCTCTGGTCAGGTGCCTGGACATTGATACTTCAAAACAACTCTATGGTTATTTTTGATACTTGGCCAAGGTATGGGTTGAATACCAATGGCTTTGAGTCAGACAGTTTGGTGGCCCTTATTCTCCCCTTACTGGCCTTGTGACCTCGGGCATGAGCAAATTGTTTTACATCTCTGGGCTCATAAGGATACCATCTATGCTAATAGTCACTAACCTCTCCTGACATGCTAGGCAGCGGAAGGCTCTGCTATGTATAGAGACTGCCACAACACACCCATGTGCTGGACCCAGAGACGTTATGGAGCACACCAGATCACAAGAGGGTCTTCCTTGGGAAGTCACACTTTGTACCAGGTGTGTCTGTCTCTCCTTGCTACCTCCCACTATAGTATAATTCACACCTTGAAGGCTTGTTGCAAGGATTAAACACACCAGCACAGGCAAGAGTGTGGCAAGGCACTGACACCTCCCCTACTTCCCCGGCCCAGGGAAGCGCAGGGAAGACCCCCGGTGCTCACCTTGCCACGGCACACGGAGCGTACACACTCCACCAGCTGCCCCGTCTCCAGCTGGAAGGCCCGGCAGCGCTTCATCTCCTGGTCCCACAGTTTTACAGCACCTCCTTCTTTGGTTCTGAAGAAGATGGAGAAGCATTCAGGCCGCCAACCCTTCTCCTGAGACCTCCCCGTGACCCCCCCCCACCCTCCTAGGCGTCAAGGTCCTAGCCACCAAGTGCCCAGGAAGACAGATCCTCCAGGGGCCTCCTTCTCAGGTCCTGCTGAGGAGTGACCATACCTTCTGAACTTGCAGATTTACTAAAATGCCTTCAAATGCTACTTGGGAGGAAAGAAGATGTAGTCTAGAAAATCAGACTCCGTTTTCATTAGGTTAGAACACTAAGAGCAAGGCTTCTCCTGTTTAACATCATTCCCACCCCTTCTCACTTCTCCTTCCTCCACCCCCCCAAAGAGCTATGAAAAGTAACATTTTATGAACAGTCACTGCCTTTTGTTTGAGAATACCTCCCAGGTTCTGAAACTACCATTAAACCACCTCTTCGCTTCTCTCTCACTTGTGAAGTTTTTGACTTAGGGGCCCTCATGGAAAGACGGCAGACTGCTCTCCCTAATGAAAAAAAAGGTAGGAGAATGACAGTCTGCATTTTCTCCAAGGTGGATGCTTTCATGGCTTCTCCCCAGACAGTCACAAAAGATAAATCGTCCCCAGAGGCGCTTCCACTCACGGCCGCTCTTTTCCGCCGGTCACTATGAGTCCATCCCGAAGGGTGGTGTACATTGTGAACACGGGGCCCGTGTGAGCCTTGGCCACCAGCCGGATGAGGAAATGGTCCCTCCAGACATAGACGTCTCCGTTGATGGCACCCGTGAAAGTGAGGTTGTTCTGTAAACAAAGGGCCATCTTCTACACCGGGAACGCGCCCAAGAGGGTTCCTTCCCAGCCACCCGCTCCCTCATGGAGGAACCAGAGCTAGAGAAGCAGACACGTGTGCTCAGTGTGGTCTCCTGTGCTAAGGAAAGCAGCAGGATTTGCGGAAAGACCACGAAGAGCATGTAAGGCCATCATCTGGCTTTGAAATTCACTGTATTTAGTTGGTTTGGGGATTTTCCTCTCCCACTGAACAGAGCTCTGCATGAACAAGAACTTCCCTTCTGTGAGCACAATGGAAGTTTCCAGATACGAGAAATCTGCAGGTTTCTCAGTGAGAGAAGGGCAAGGGGCTGGGTGAGGGGGGATTCCAACCCCAGAGGAAACTTGCCTGGGGCTTAACTATGAAGTGGACAAATCCATGCCTGGAGGAGCAAGAGGCTTGTGTTCCAGACCATTCCTAAGGGAGCTTGCATTGGTTGAGGGCACCCACAGCCCACTTGAGAGTGGCATTTGGGGAGATCTGTGGCACAGAGGGCTGGGAAGAAAAAGGACCCCTATCTACTATGGAAATTATTCCCAGCTTCCTCTGGGGCTACCCCCCGCTCCCAGGTCTGACCGGCTCGCAAGTCAGGGTCAGCCTCTGAAATAGTGTCCTCCAGTCCTGGGTGGGTGTTCTACCTCTTCTAGTTAACAGTTTAAGAAAAAAAAATGGGAAAAATTGTAGTCAACTCACGTGTCTGTACTAAGGAAAGGAATAGTGGTTACAGATAAGCCAGTGGAGGGGATAACATAGAAAGCGCTTTCTTGTTCTCAGCTTCTTGGGCATACTCCCCTCCCAACCTGTGAGCATGACTTCAGGGTCCCCGTCTTGTGAAGCATCGGCCAGAACTCACAGCACCAAAGGCCACGGAGAGCATCGTCTGCATCTTGGCAGCCCCCAGGGACCCGATGACCCCTTTCTTGTAAAGCAAGGCGCTGCCTGCCAGGGTCCAGAACTTCATATGTTTGACTCCGACAGATACGAACTGTGTGTCTGAGTCAGGACGAAATTCCACCACAAATATGCGCTCCAGGTGGCCCCCTCGGCTGGCGACCTTGGTACCTGTGTGGGTGACAATGACCAGTGAGGCCGGCCCTTCCTCATGTCATGGGCCGGCTCTGGCTCTCCATCCCAGTGGGCTCAGGGTGAGGGAGAGCGTGTCCAGGAAGTTTCTAGAACAGCAGGTGCTACTACCAGAACCCCCACTCAGGCATCCATGAGTGTAGCTAGAAAGGGTGCCCATGAGATGAAAGTTTCCAGATAAGAGAAGAGGGCAAAATGGCTTAAGGGCACTCCCCATTCCCCTCCAGGCTCCTGCATCAGGAGTCACCCTCACAGAGCCCTGTCCCCGCATGTCACCAGGACTCACTCACTTCACACAGTTGTCCATTTTTTTTCTTTGTTTCAAGATTCTCTGCATTTATTTTCTTAAAAAAAGAAGTCCCCTATATTCTTTTTTATTTTGTGGTTTTTAGGTTTAAAATTTTTCACCTTTATAGTTAGTAGTTTTTTCCCACAACCCCATTTATTTATATTTTTGACTATCCGTTGAGTTTTACATAACCTTTACCTTTATCAAATCCAACTCCACCATTTAGTTGTAGAACAATTTTGAACAAATCATTTAACCTCTCTATGCTTCAGTGTCCTCACTTGTAAATTAGGGATAATAATTGTTCCTATTTCATAAGGTGCTGTGAGGATTGAAAGAATTGATGTAAGGGAAGCCCTTAGCACAGTGCTTGATACAGTGAGTATTCTCTAAGTGTAAGCTGTTATTATTATTATTATTATTATTATCATCATCATTACTCCTTTAGCGTTAAAAAAAACCCCTCTTCTATTCTTTTAGCCCTATTTTAAATCCAAGTCTTTTTATCTCATTATTATGTTTAAACCCTTGAATCTTTAATTTATAAAGTATGTTACTTTTTTTTCAATTTACTCTTAATGTTTTTTCACTCCAATTTCCTCTTAATTGTCTCCTCTCCCTTTCTTATTTACATACGCTTTTTTCTTTCCCTCTTTCTCATCATGGCTCCCTGGATAAGTGGTTGTGATGGGTTTTTTTACTTAGCTGGGTCGATAGTCACCCCTCAGACACCCCCTAAAGCAGTGATTCTCAATCTTCCTAATGCTGTGGCCCTTTAATACAGTTCCTGTGGTTCGCAACCCACAGGTTGAGAACTGCTGCCCTAAAGGAATCCCTTTCCAGAGAGATGCAAAGGTTGCCTCTCCCAGCTGTGCGTCTCTCTCTGCAGATGGAATCCATGACTTAATGCCACAGATATCTTGCTACCTAGGGCTCAGAGGTTTTAAAATCCAGGTCTCCAAGGGCGTGGGTACCATAAACAAGGTAATCACCTAACCCCAGTAAGAGTAGCCCACAACAACTGGGAGAAAGCATTTGCAATGCTTATAAGGGTCAAAGGATCAACAATGCTATTCTATAAAGAACTACAAATCATAAGTAAAAGACAACTCTCCCACACCCAGTAGAAAAAGGATTTGAGTCTCAGGCTACAAAATCAACACCCATAAATATATACCAACAATAACCAAGCCGAAAAACAGTCAAGGACTCTATTCCTTTCACAGTAGTGCCAAAGAAGATATACTCCCAAAGAAATATTTGGGAGTATACCTAACAAAGGATGTGAAAGATCTCTACAAAGAGAACTATAAAAACTCTAAGAAAAGAAATAGCTGAAGATGTTAACAGATGAAAAAACATACCATGCTCATGGCTGGGAAGAATCAACATTGTTAAAATGTCCATACTGCCCAAAGCAATATATAATTTTAATGCAATTCCTCTTAAAGCTCCATTGTCATATTTTAAAAATTGAAAAAAATCATACTTCGTTTTATATGGAATCAGAAAAAACCTTGAATAGCCAAAACATTACTCAGCAATAAAAACAAAGCAGGCGGAATCACGCTACCAGAACTGAGACTGTACTATAAATCGATAGTGATCAAAACAGCATGGTATTGGCACAAAAACAGAGAAGTAGATGTCTGGAACAGAATAGAGAAGCAAGAGATGAATCTAGCTACTTACCATTATTTGGTTTTTGACAAGCCAATTAAAAACATTCAGTGGGAAAAAGATTCCCTATTTAACAAATGGTGCTGGGCGAACTGCTTGGCAACCTGTAGAAGATTGAAACTGGACCCACACCTTTCACCATTAACTAAGATAGACTCTCACCTTTCACCATTAACTACGATAGGGTCTCACTGGATAAAAGATCTAAACTTAAGACATGAAACTAAAAAGCCTTGAAGAAAGTGCAGGGAAAACTCTTGAAGGAATCGGCCTGGGTGAATATTTTATAAGGAAGACTCCCCAGGCAATTGAAGCAGTATCCAAAATACACTACTGGGACCTGATCAAACTAAAAAGCTTCTGCACAGCCAAGAACATAGTAAGTAAAGCAAGCAGACAGCCCTCAGAATGGGAGAAAATATTTGCAGGTTATACCTCCGAGAAAGGTTTAATAACCAGAACCTACAGAGAACTCAAACGTATTAGCAAGAAAAGAACACGTGACCCCATCTCAGGGTGGGCAAGGGACTTAAAGAGAAACTTCTCTAAAGAAGACAGACTTACAATCTACAAATACATGAACAAAAGCTCATCATCCTTAATCATCAGAGAAATGCAAATCAAAACTACTTTGAGATATCACCTAACCCCAGCAAGAGTAGCCCACATAACAAAATCCCAAAACCAGAGATGTTGGCGTGGATGTGGAGGAAAGGGCACACTT